>JAPVLO010003041.1:0-26447 GCA_027257055.1 Cephalopachus bancanus
AAAAATGTGGAATACTACGCAGCCATAAAAAGGAACAAAATCATGAATTTCGCAGCAACCGGGTTTGGAACTAGAGTCTATAATACTGAGTGACCTCTCACAGAAACAAAGATCCAATATCACATGTTCTCACTCATATAATGGACCTTGAACATCCAATGCAATACTAAAGAAAATGACTGACGGTACTGAGAACTAGGGGGGGAGGGGTATGGGTTTAACAGTAGCAAATATCTGTCAGGGGATGGGAAAACACCTCTTATCAACAGGGTGCCTGAATGAAACGTAATTGTACACCTAACCCTTAACTGTTCCCCACAAAACCATAAAAAAAAATACTGATTAATGAAAAAAAATTTTAATTAAATTTATTGCTTGTTTATTACATGTTCCTGTTGACCAGACCTACTACTTTCTTGTCTATGTAACCATGCTCTATATTCATTTTTTTGCCCTGCATGGGGTATTTCTTGATATCTTACATAAAACTTTGGTTGCATACTTTTAAATGATGTGAATAAACTATTTTTTTTTTTCAGAGAATAACAGAAATAGTTGACATTATAGCAAGGTATTACTTTGGAATATTAAAGGAATTGACCTCATTTAGCTTAAAGAATGAAGTTGAAGGCTAATTAGTTTATCATCCCAATAATGTAAGAAGCTTCTGAGAAGAAAATATTAGAGACTAATAAGAGTTATCTAACAAAAAAAATTCACTTAAGTGTAAATGAGAAGCACAATTTTTAGGCAAATAGAAAACATCTATAAAACACAAATGCATTATGTGGCTTTCAAACTCTTTAAGAGAGTAGCACTCAACTCTCCTGAATAGATTAGCTTAAAGGAAGCGGGACTAGGCCAGATAATTCTCTTTTATATGTTTCTAGATAATTTACCTTATCAACAGATAATTGTAGCAGTTGGAAAAGCCATTTTTGGCATCAACTGAAATTTGTTAGATTGAGATGAAATTTTTTCACCTCCTCTAAGCATGGGTAATTCTAATTCACTGAGAATGGTAAAACAAAACTTCCGTATAAAAAGAAGATATTCCATGCTTCCTCTTTCCTTTTTGGGGTTTTTTTTCTAACAGTTTCACCATTAAGCCTGACTAGCAATGAACAATCTGTCTTTTGTTGGATATTTGACCTATACTGATAACACCAAAGATGTAAACATAAAATAAATCTACAGCACAAGCTCATAAAATACACTTCTGCCCAGAATATGCCCTCACCGTTGGATGATGAAGACTTTGTTTACTAACATATAAAATAGGTCAGAGCCTAAAATATCTAAGTGTTAAATGAGTTATAATTCAGAAGCATATTCCATGCAATGAAATACCCATGCTCCCTTTCCTCTGTCTAGGTCTTTCTATCCCCATAGCTGAGCAAAGCTTCATTTGATAACATTTTATACTGAGATAATCACAATTAACACATTTTTGAGCATAGGCTTGGTCACCACACATATTTTAAATATACCATTAAAAATTGTTCATAGAATGTGAAATTTTTTGACAGACTATAGTACTAATTTTTGTTTTGTTTTTTGTTTACATGTTTATTTTTCTAGTGTTTGACTTTCAAATGCTTTTGATATTCCTGAATAGTAAAATTTATATTATATTGTTCATATATTGAGTTTTTACTGCATCGATCTCAATTTGGTGTCTAAAATACTACTCCTCAAAGGGATGCTGACACATTGAGGCATGCCAATATAGGTTTCTACAAAAGATAAAATTGATATGCTTTAATTGCACGTAACAAAAAAAGGATGATATTGATAATTTTGACTGAACAAAACATCGAGCTGCATTTATTTATTTATTTATTTATTTATTTATTTATTTATTTATGAGTCAGAGTCTCACTCAGTTGTCCAGGCTGGAGTGCATTTTCATGCTTATGGCCACTACAGCCTAAACCCTGCTGGAAGTACAGTCAAGTGCCTCTACACCCGGCTAATTTTTTTGATTTATTGTAACACCAAGGGTGGTCTTAAACCCTTTTGGGGCTCAGGGAACCCCCTTGCCTCCACCTCCCCAAAATGCTGGGATTATAGGCATGAGTCACTGTACCCTGCTGTGGCAATTTAAAGGAGCTGTAGTTGGAATAGATAAGAAAGTGGTATTTAATAAAAATATTTTTAAAATTATATTCCCAAATCTTCTCATAATGCACTAGATCTGTCATATTAAAATTAATTTGACAAGTATATACATGCGAAGGACTAAAATTCTGTACAGATTTACTAAGAGTGACATTCTTTACATTGTAGGTATTCTTATCTTTATGAATAAACATTTCAATTTGAGTGTATAAAATATATAAATTAAGAAGTAAGCACATAAGTATTTGCTTCAAAACTCCTTTTCATTGATAGATGAATTTGTATAAGGTGTCATTTAGACATAGACTTATAGCTAAATGATTAAGACCAACGTTCATTGGAAATTTTTCTGATATAAAAATAATTTTAACTAAAATTCTTAAGTTAAGGGAAAAAGAAATTTATTTTTTCAAAAAGATAAGTTTTGCAGAACATATATATGTTGTGTAGAAGGTGACACTTTATTCATAGCTACACATATTTAGAATTTAGAATCATGTGAGATAGTATAAATTCTAGGAACTTCATTAGCTTACTAATCATAGGAAGTAGAAAATAAGCCTTTTGAAATGACATAATATGTGAGGAGAGAAATAAGTTAAGAATGGTTAGGAGAAACAACCGTGGATCAGAATTTTTCACTTTATTAATTTTGTACCTGGTTAAATTTTGACAGACAGAGCATTGATAATTGTCAGACTCAGATATCCCACTAGGAAGGGATATTTTAAATATAACTTTTCCTCATTGCAACAAAGATAGTCTTTTCAAATATTATTCATATCAGATTACACTTGCAAAAAACCCCCACAAATGAACCTTATACAAAATTTTTACCCTTTAAAATTTTTCCCCAGTTATCATATCCTATTACCTTCATTTCTTTTGATTCTGTACATCAAGCATGTAAATATATTGCTCCCATCCACATAAAACTGCCTCTTACATCACTAAATTTTTATCTGCTTTCATCACATTTGTTGTATTTGTCATTTCTGTGATTACCTATCATCTCAAAATCTCCTTATTTGGTGGATTTTTTACCTTTGAATTTTGGTGGGCAGGAGAACCTACCTCCCATCACAGAAACTGAAAAAAAAACAAAAACAAAAAAAAAAGCACACTGCTCTAACTTTCATTTTAGCACATGACTAGGTTTTTCATCCATGTAAATTTTGAATTTAGTGTCAGTGTCACTGCTTTTGTCACTCACCAGGACTGTGTTCTTTAATGTGTTTTTCCCCCCTTTTTCCTCCTCATTTTTCAAGCCTGCTTTTCACTCTTCCTGGTGATGTCATGTGCTACCAGCTAACATTTCAATAAAATGCATTTTTAAAAATTATCCTAAAATAGTTTTAGTTGCCTGCAAGTAAGAACCCTAACTAAATTACCTCATTCTAGTCTTTTCTTTTGTTATTGTTCTTGCTGTTTCACAAAGGAAAATATCTAAAGTCTGGAAGAGTAATGTCTTAATAGCAGGCATTCAAGAATTATATGAAAGGTGGTGGAAAAACTAATTTGAGGCAGAAGGGTATTCCCATATTACTTTCAAATCACAATTAGGAGGTGGCTTGCTGCCTACACAGCCATTTCTAGACATACCAGATGTCTTGCAATCCAAAATGTTTCACAATTCTTGGGCTTGATATACAGATTTTTTTTTAAATGTGTGTTTAACTTATTTTTAAATTATAAATGTACTATATCCTAAAAAAGTTGTAGGAAGCACATAAGGCCTACTTCTCATATATTTGAATATTTTACAATATTTTCTTATGAATTGCATAAGGGTGAGATATGCTATAGATTCAATTTTGTATGTTATTCTTTCTATACTTAGCATTGTAGGCAAAAGATTTCTCATGAAAAGTTACAAGTAGGAAGACAGAGTACCAAAATTATTAATAACATAAACTACTCTGTTTTTGTATACTACAACTACTCTGAATAAAACAGGTTTTACTTGTTCTACCCAGCAAACTGTATTAGAAACATGCCTCTCTCATAAAGCCCAGTAAAACAAAAAAAGTATGAATGACCATTGGACAATTCTACAGAATCAGGTGGTTTTCTCAGCTTTTTTTACACAAGAAAAAAATATTTTTAAATTTAGGAACATAAGAGTTTAGAAATACTACTGTGATGTCATAATAAAACAAGGTTTAGGCCTTTGCATTCCCAACATATAATTCATTTTTGTTATAAATAAAGACTGGAAGAGAACATGGACGGTTCTCTAGTCTTTTATTGCTGTTAAAAATATATATAAATGTATTTATTTGTACAAAATTACAGGGTACATGCCTATAATTTTTTGTCTATAGCTTGCATTATACCATGAAATTTTTCCATGCGTGCCGATTTGTAAACATTCACAAGTTGCAACTGAATGCATTCAATGATTCTCAATTTAGGAATAAAAGAGGAAGGTAAGTTTTGTCAAAAGATAGTAGAGAATAAGCCCTGTACATAATGACTGTTTATAGATAAACCACTTTAGTCCGTCCCTCCTAAGACAGAGGATCGTTTTTAGTCCCAAGTTAAACATTTAAAAAACTTAAGCATATGGGCAGGAAATTTTATCATTTCAGGGCTAAAAAACAGGGGGAGACAAATCTAATTGTTACTTAATATTTTTTTATGTAGAAAATTTGGTGTGGAAATCTGTTTGACCAATGTGTGTCTCCAACAGTTCGAAACTCTTATTCTCTGCCTTGTAGAAAGAATTTGTTTATTTGAAGGCACTGTAGAGAATAAACAGTATTTTCTCCTGATAGTTTGGGCCCAAAATTTTTTCCCTAAAATGTTATATATTTACTTGATATCCTTGTGGTGTCTTCTTGATATCTCTAATTTCTTTTTTAAAAATCTTTTATGGATGCACCACAGTCATACTTATGCTCTTTAAACTATTTATAGTTTTTAAAATGCCCTATTTTGAGTGCTTATTATGTTTTGTTGATTGATTAAATATGTAATATAGTATAGTAACATTTAGTGAATTCCCATTAAATGTCTGGGTCTGAAAGAATATTATCAAAGTTAACTCCCAAACAACTTGTTATAATTATCCTCATTTTATAGATTAAAAAAACTGAGATTCAGGGACAAAGTAATTTGCCCAGAGTCATGCATTGGATAAGTTCTGGAGGAAGGACTCTTACCTGAACATTTTGTGCTCCACCATCTGTGTTCTCTTTATTCAATCATGAAACCTCCTGTGGAAAGCAGTTTTTCTTTTTTATGGTCTTAAAAACACCTACTTTGCACTTTGAACATAGCCCATTGTTCTATAAAGCAAGAACCTGGAGAATATTAATGCATTGTAAAGTCCTAGATAAAAGTTGTTCAATGGCAATATCTTCTGTTCAGTGATCATTTAAGTTTCTCCTACCCCATTCTGTGTCTTTCCTGTGGCCCAGTGATTGTAAATGCATGCACTATCTCAGGTACAGATGTTCTGTGGTTTAGCAATACAGGATATGTATTGTTCACCTCTTTCTAAGAAACAGTCAGTAATGACTTCCAAATCCCCATTCTGGAATTTGATGACTAGCTCAGAGCCAATCTTTTAAATATGACTCACATTAATTTTCCTTAAATGCATATGAATATTTTGGAGTCAAAGGAAGTTGAGCAAATTGTATAAAGCCTGCTTCATAATCTTCATCTACCAGTTGGTTAGTTTTATTAAATAGATAATTTTGCATTAAATTGAACCATTATTTTTAACTTAGTTTTTAAGATAGTACATGTAAATACATTTATAAAATCAAACAAAAAGAAGGAAAGAAGAGAAGTTTACAAGTATCATTGCATTTTGTAGTTTTATATATTTATACAGCAAGCATTCCTAATTGCACAGGAATATATTTTGTGATGCTAAGGAATTGAGTCATTCAGTATCAGAAAAGCACAATTTTCTTTCTACCTCTGAGGACATTTTCAAGTAGTGAAACACTGAGGTTGCTGATTAGTAACAACCTTAATAAAAGTTTGGGAAGTTCTGTCCTTCAAATTAAAAAAAAAATTCCTTCTTATTTGATGTATGATCCAGCTATTATTTAATCTCTAGTATAGCAAAATATAAGACTAAACTAAGGAGTTATGAGGGGGAAGTGTTATCTAGGTAGATACTGAATCAGTTGACTTAGAACTTCTCTATATCTTTATCTGCATTATAGGATAATAAAATATACTTAAATATTATTAAAATCAAAACATGAAAGTTATTGAGGTAAACATATTCTTTAAAAACACTTAACTGAGCCGGGCTCGGTGGCTCAGCCTGTAATTCCACGCCTTTGGGAGGCTGAGGTGAGTGGATTGCCTGAGCCCGCGGGTTCGAGACTCGCCTGGGCAGCGAGACCTCATCTCTACAATAAATCAAAAAATCAGCCGGGCGTAGTAGCGCATGCCTGCAATTCCGGCGACTCGGAAGGCTGAGGTGGAAGGATCACTGGAGCCCAGCAGGCGAGGCTGCTGTGGCCGGAAGCGGCCACTGCACTCCAGTCTGGGCGACAGAGTGAGACTCCAACTCAAAAAAACACAGAACAAAACAAAACAAAAAAACACTTAACTGATATAAGGACATATATTCTATTTTAATGTATTTCTAATAATTATAGATTCTTAGATAAATTTAAAAATTATAGACCTTTTCTTATTTTACTTTCTTTGACTTCCGAAGGAACTAACTGCAAGTATGAAGGAATAATTGGTATTCCATACAGTTATATGATTACATTTCATTACAATTTGAAAGACACACACTGATTATTATTATAACAGTTTGCATTACAATTGTCTCCCCTTAATGGTAGTTTTACTTTCTGTGGTTTCAGTGACCCACAGTCAACTATGGTCTGAAAATAATAAGTGGAAAATTCCAGAAATAAACAATCCATATTTCTTAAGATGCAAGCCACTCTAAGTGTGATGAAATCTCGTGTCATCCCTCCCCACCCCACCTTTGGACTTGAAACATTGATTTGTCTTGCATAATCATAATTTTGCTCCCCATTATTACTTAGGGGCCCTTTCTTGGTTATAGGTCAACTGTCATGGTATCACAATACTTATGTTCAAGTTCCATCATTTTACTTAATAATGGCCCTAAAGCACAAGAATAGTGATATAGTTGATTTAAATATGACAAAGAGAAACCATAAAATACATCCTTTTAAGTGAAATAGTGAAAGTTCCCTATTTAATAAGGAAAGAAAGAGGCATATACTGAGATGACTTAGATCTACATTAAGAACAAATCTTCTATCTGTGAAATTGTGAAGGAAAAATAAATTTATGCTAATTTTGCTGTCACACCTCAAAATGCAAACACTATGGCCACTGTGCATAGTCGGTACTTAGTCAAGATGAAAAAGGCATTAAATTTGTTACTGAAAGACATAAGCAGAAAATATGATCTGAAAGAGACCACATTCATATAAGTTTCATTGCAGTATGTTATTATAACTGCTCTGTTTTAGTATGTTATTATTGTTACTATTTTACTATGACTAATTTATAAATTGCACTTTATTGTAGGTATGGTTTTATATGAAAAAAACATAGTATGTATAAAGTTTGGTACAACAAGTGTTTCAGGCATCCACTGGGGTTCTTGGAAACTTATTCTCAATGGATAAGGAGGGACAATTGTGTTTAGAAATTTATAATTTACAAACAAGTTCATAAATTATTAGGTCATTTAATCTTAAAAATTAGCTTATGAGTTAAGCAAAGAATAAATAATTTCCCTTTTGGAGTCGAGGAAACTGAGATTTATAACGCCTCAATAAGTTATTCAAAGGTACAAACCTCATAGAAGAACTAAAAATGAGGGATCTTCTAATTCTGATTTCTCCTTCTACCACACATTATCTCATCTACTTATATAAGTTATGAGGTCCCAAAACAATCAGAATTTATTTTTAAAAAATTATCTTTACATGTTTAAACTTCAGTTGCCTTCAAAGTACTTTCAATTTTATGCAATACACCTACTGAGATGCTTTTTCCACTGCACCAGAAGTTTTGGAATTCATCAATTCTGATGCCTTCTAGTGCTTCTGTCATTTTTTGTCTCACTTCTGCCACGTTGTCAAAACATTTCCCTATGAGGACTAAAAACTCACTCAGGGTGAGATCGGTTGAATAGGGAGGATGGGGTATGGGGATCATGCCATTTTTGGTCAAAATTTGCTGAATACTCAGCACGGTGTGGGCAGGTGCACTCATTAATCACCCATCACAAAATGGACAAATGCTTTGAAAGAATCTCTCGTAAAAATTCACGAAGGCCAATCCTGCCTCTCCTAACAATGCTAGTTGGTACATTGATGCTGATGAGTTTACCTAGCCTGTGTACCTTATTCTACGAGGGACTTGTCCTTCCAAAAATAATTCTTCATATGGCTTCCATGATAATGTATTCTTTAGCTATTCTGTTTTTTATTTCAATAAGAACAAAAACTAAATGGCAGCTTCAAAGATTTTCAAAAATCTTGACTACTTACAACTTTCTACTCTGATTTTAGACAAACTCAAATGAAAAGAATTTCAGGTTAATGAATTTTTTTGATGTTTTTGATAGCATTCATAATGTTTACCATCAATTTCCACATTTATAGATGCCTCATGGTCAAAACATAAAATTTTGCCTCTTCCCCTCCAAAAAACAGTCATGTACATGCTATCCTATTTGCATATATTTGAAAACCAAAAGTGATTTCACTAGTTTAGGGTTCTGAAAACAAAGATGACATTCACTTACATCAAACTTTAATACCTTATGTAGTGCTGACAATGTTATACACTTACTAAAGAAAATTGGGCATTGGTTATCTTCTAATGAATATATAGATTGAGAGATACAGAGACTTTTAAATATTATTTCAATAGTATCTGAATTAGTGGAATTTGATGCATAAGTAGTTTCCACTTCACAGGGAATTTAAAGTAAGATTCACAAACTATGATATTTTGCCAATTCCTGGATTGAGTAAAACACCTAGTTTTACTCAACTACATATAATCAAACTGCCTATTCCATAATTAGCTGGTAATTTCTGATAAATATTTATACCGAGCTGACCCAAAAGCTGTGTATAAGGGTTTGATTCTGGAGGCAACATTTGGGGTAAGTCAGGTGACAAATCTCTGCGTCAGTTCTAAGCAACAGAACATGAACTAGGCCAAGAGTAACTGAAAATATTGTACCTATAGGAACCTCTCATTTGAGTGTTATTACTTCTTCAGCTTTTCTGAAGAACTTGCTTGAAATTGAATGAAACTGAACCCTTAACTTGTCTCGTTAGCAAGGATTCTTCTTTCATCCCCATTATATTTTTAGAGGAATAGGTGGTTGAATAAAACTAATTAGAGTTTTAAATATTACTTTGTAAGTTTATTTCTCTATGTAAATGTCCACTCATCATGCTTTATACCCTTTTGGAACTAGAAAACTAGTAATTCATCAAACAAATACCTCCCACTGGAGTGTGACTGTTTCATGAAAGCCATTAATGGGATCTCTGCCTCCTAGATCTACAATTACTTTCTCTGATCTCATTTTTTGTGTCCTTTCTGTTGTATTTGATTTGTTGATATTAATATTGAATTGCTCCTTGAAATACATTTTGCATAACTCAACACAACTATGATTTTGCTCTTGCTTATCCAGGCACTTTTGAAATAAATAGAAGAAAAAAATAAGTGAAAGAAATAAAGCTCAAGAAAGGAGAGAGAAAAAAAGAAAAGAGAGTGAAAGGAAGAGGAGAAAAGGAGGAAGAGAAAGAGAAGGAAGAGGACTTGTTTATGATGAAGATGATTATAGTACCACTGTCAATATTTGCCTCATGTGTTATTCATTAGCAACTGAGAAAAAAAAACAAAATTATTAAGTTTGCCAAGTTTCTGAAAGGACTCCCTCTTAACCAAGTAACCTTGGAAGCACAGTAACCTTGCCCATGATAGGATGGAAGGTCAGACATACCTCATCATATACTCTCCCTTGCTTACCATTAGGCTTTGTTCCCTAAGGGTTAAACAGAAACCAGGTCTTTTAAAAGACTCCACAACTGATTTCAACCAACTGCCTTACTACATCTCCTCTTTTATGATTTTGACACTACCCCTGAGCATCATTTTTCTTCTGACAAGAGACCACCAGCCGTGGAATGATTCTGGCCTGTCTATGGAGAATGCACAGTGAAGGTTTTCCTGTCCTCTGTTCCACTTTTTGATGTCAGAGGACTGAAACCACCATTGCTTAATGCTAAGGCCATCATTTTTTGAACATGGGGCCAATGGAAATGCATGAAGCTTAATTATGCATGTGTATGCTTCTCCTTTCATACATAGTCATGGCTCTTATAGCTCATTAAATATGTATATTTGGTCATCCTTTTAAGTGTAAATTCCTGTCTTATTCTTTCCACCTGTGAGTTCTCTGTTTCTCCTGCAGATTACGCTTTCCTGTTTGTCAGAATAACCAACTTGCAAACCTTCATGAAAAATAAATCTCTCTTTTTCAAATTTATGAACCTTATTATAGTTCAGTTGACACAACCAAAGTATAAGTTGTGTTGACTTGGCCATATAAAATAGGCTACCATTTCAGCACTTACTATATTCCAGGTATTGAGGAATAAACTTAACAAATTGTTTAAAACTCACTATGGCCTTCAAAGTGAGTAATAATATTCCTATTTTATAAGTGAAGAAAGTGAAATAGAAACATTAGATAAATAGTCTATAATGATTTATCAAATGATAAAGCCAATATTTTGTCCCAGGTCTGTCTCCAGAGCTTATGTTATGTATTATATTGTGCCATCTAAAGAATTGTCCCCCTTGAAAGTTTGCTAAAAATCACTGACATGAGACGGATTGATTAACATGAGAAAAGGTATACAGATTTATTTGATGTGCATACATGAGCGACTACAGAAAGTAGATCCAACCCATCAATAAGTTACAGCAGCTTATATACCATTTTGAGGTTACAGAAAGAATGGGGGTTTGGGTCCTAGAACAACAGGTAATGGGAGGGGGGAGAGTAGGAATTCTGTTGAGAATCAATACATGGTTACTGGGCAAAATGATTAGATCAGGGAAAATGAATTAATTTTTAAATTGTTCTCCCTGGAATTTAAGTAATCTTTGGAGACAGTCATTATCTTCTAAAGGGATCTGTTCTGGTATGCTTACATGCTTGGTCTCACAGGGAAGAAAAGAACAACAACAACAACAAAACTGTTCTCTTCGATGTGTCTGGATTTTAGACAGATAAAGAAACTTCATCTTCTTTGGGAAAGAGGAAGAGGTCAGAAAGACCTTGAGATGTCATCAGTTCAACACATCAAAGTGCCGTATCTCGGGTATTGGTTTCTGAGCCTCAACAAATGTCAGACACCTATTTTTAATCTTCAACATTTTTAAAAGGAATATTTCAATAATTTACATTTCTTGTTTTTTTTGTTTATTTTTTCTTTTTGAGTTGGAGTCTTACTCTGTCGCCTAGACTGGAGTGCAGTGGCTGCTCCCGGCCACCGCAGCCTTGACCTGCTGGGCTCCAGCGATCCTTCGCCTCAGCCTTCCAAGTAACTGGAATTACAGTTGTGCACTACCATGTCCGGCTAATTTTTGATTTATTGTAGAGATGAGGTCTTTCCAAGTTGTCTAGGCGGGTCTTGAACCTGCGGGCTCAGGCAATCCACTCACCTCAGCTTCCCATAGCGTGAGATTACAGGCTGAGCCACCGACATACTTTTAAAAAAATGAACAAATTTGTCTTGTCTTCTGTTAGTTTTTTCGACGTGGTTGTCTAGACCTTAGATTATCTTAAATTTCTGTGTAAATTTCCTTAGATCATATCTTAAGATCTTTTTTTCCAGAGTGGAAAAGAAAACCCAGTAAACTCTGGTACTTCACCATTATTAATTAGGGATTCTAGGGCACCATGGTACATATTATTTTTAAAAATTTGTATTGAAACAGTTGCCTCCCTCATTATCAAGAAATCTGTACCTTTTCAGCTGCCAGTGCTGACATTTCCATTCCCCCATTTGTCTATAAAAAGAGCATCTCTAAGAATTCTAAAGGGTCTGTTCATGATTAACTTACAGTGATATTTTAATAGGACTTTTTGTGCACTTGATTTCATAAGAATTTAGACAAAACATAAAGGCTAATAATTCCAGGAATTTCTATATTTTATTCAGTGCCTCAATGTTTTTAAAACATTCTTTTATAGGAAATAGTTTGGTCAAGGTGAAGAAAACAGCCTTGAAAATTTACAATATCTATATATGCAAAAATGTGGTAAAGGAAATAATAGTAAAAAACAAAGAAAAGAGCTATAAAATAATGAAATATAGGTATCTTATATACATTTTGTGGTAAGGTAAATTCTAAAGATTTCTGTTACGGGGTTATTTAATTCAGACACTATTAAAAAGAGACCTTGTTGATGTAATTAAGTTTGCTAATCTGCTGACTTTAAGATAGGGAGATTATCATGGATTCCTGAATATCTGAATAGGTTCCTCAAAGAAGAAGAAAAGGACACAAGATTTAATCAGAAAGATGTGACGACAGTTGAAGTCAGAAAGACTGGAAATGTGAGAAGCATTTAACCCACCCTTATAGAGGGCAGCTACATGCAAAGTATTAGACAACTAACACACCCTTACTCGTCAAGTAAATAAGTAGCCTTGGCCTGCATGGATTTCTTATCATACAAGCATTTATTTTTGTGTACATGAACAAATATTAACTGTAAAACCTTTGAGAAAATATCCAAATCTTTGTGTATAGGTAATACTACATCATAAAGATGCACACCAAAGTGAAATATATATATATATAGCTTATCCAACCTTAGGTAATACTATTAGTCAGTATGTCTCTTCCCAATTCTTTTCTATCCCCATTTTCCCAGTCCTCATTTGAGAGTTCCTACTTCTGTTTTCTGAGGCTGTATTTAGAGATTTAGGGCCCTTATACTATCTTTTGGCAAGAACTGTCACTAGAGATGAACTAAATTTATTTTTGCTTGTACAGATGCTCATAATATTACATGTTTCTTATTAATAGGCCTTTAATAAAACAAATGTCAGCCAGGCTCTGTGGCTCAGCCTGTAATCCCGTGCCTTTGGGAGGCTGAGGTGAGTGGATTGCCTGAGCCCGCGGGTTCGAGACCCGCCTTGGTAACTTGGCGAGACCTCATCTCTACAATAAATCAAAAATCACTGGGCGTGGGAGTGCTGCCTGTAATTCCGGCTACTCGGAAGGCTGAGGTGGAAGAATCCTGGAGCCCAACAGGTCGAGGCTGCGGTGGCTGGGAGCGGCCACTGCACTCTAGTCTGGGCAACAGAGTGAGACTCCCACTCAACCCCCACCCCCCAAAAAACCAAAAACAACAACAGCAACAACAAAATAAAGCAAATGTCTTTTTGTTTAACTATCTCTAGTGTTCAATAACAACAAATACACTTGGTTTTGTGATCAACATCCAAGAAGCAGCTGTATCTCATTTATTTTTACAAATAAATGTTTGTTGAATTTTAAAGAGTATAATGTTTGATAATACCTAAATGGGTTACCTAACCTGAATAACTGTATTTTAATAAGAAACCAAAATGTCAATACTGTAGTACAAGAACAAGCTGCAAAGTCCTACATTTTTCTTCATGATTCTAAAATTTCAAAATAAATTGTGAAAGAAAAGTTTAGAAGAAATAAAATAAAAACTTTCCAGTAAAAATCGCAATGATAGCACAGTAATTTTTTATATTCCCACTGAACAGACCAAAGTTATAAAAATGGAATGGAAATCTGCCACTTAATGTATCACATACCTTGAGGATTTCCTATTAGTTAAAAAAAGAAGGGACTAGGTGAAGGAATTAAGAGCCCTGAACAGAAAAAAAATGTCTCCTATGAAAAAAACAATAGGTCTGAGAAGTAAATTGAGGCAACTCTAGCAGTACTTTTTTCTCATTAATGTATTATTCATAAATAAAATTAAATAAATGCAGACGGAGTTAGGAACATCCTTTCATAAAGAAAGATATAGAAATAATTGTCTCCTTTGACCTTATCTATTTATTTATTTATATTTTAAATTGGATATTATTGTTAAGAATATTTGACATAAAATGTACCCTCTTAACAAATTTTTAAGTATACAATTCATCATTTTTTAATACAGGTAAAATGTTATTCAACAGATCTCTAGAGTTCATTTGTTTTGATCAATTGAAACTTTATGATCATTGTTAGTAATTACCCATTTTTTTCCTCCTCTCATACGTTGTTATCCACCATTCTACTGTTTGAGTCAATGAATTTTACTATTTTTAGATACCTCATAAAAGCACACTCATGCAGTATTTGTTTTTCGTGACTGGTTTGTTTCACTGAGCATAATATTCTCAAGGTTGAACCATGTTGTCATATATTTCAAAATTTCCTTCTTTTTAAAGACAAATAGTATTTAATTGTTCATTTATACCACATTTTATTTATCTATTCATCTATTGATAAACATTTCAGTTGTTTCTACATTCTGGTTATTGTGCATAGTGCTGCAATGAACATAAAAGTTCAAAATATTTTTGGGGATTTTGATTTCAATTCTTTTGGATAAACATCTAGGGTGAAAGAACAATCTATGGAATAGGAGAAAATATTTTTATACCATATATCTGACTGAGGTTAATCTCCAATATATATAAGCCAAAATTTAATTATATAACTTAAAAAATTGACAAAGGACTTGAATAGACGATTTTCCAAAGAAAACATACAGATGGACCAACAGGTATTTGAAAACATGTTCAATGTCACTAATCATCAGGGAATTGCAAATCAAAATCTCCATAAAAAACCACTTCATACCAGTCAGATTGGCTATTATCAAAAAAAAATGATCATGACAGTAGAGAAATTGGAATCTTTGTAAGCTGTTGGTTAGAAGGCAAAATGATGTAGCTGCTATGGAGAACAGTATGGTGTTTTCTCAAAAAGTTAAAAATAAAACTGCTGTATTAAATAGCAGTATTTTTTTTAATTCAGGAAAAAAGACTAAATCACTTAAATGTGAGCCAAAAAAACATTGAATGGCACATACCATGCTAGCTACTCCTGATCTCTGTGCATGTCCAGTATTTAGACCTACAGTTAAACTTAGGAAGAATACAATTACTTAACTGACAGTGAAGACTCCCTAGCAGTCAAAAGTCTTGGTATAAGCAGCATCATGAAGAAAGAAACTGAGGACTATCAAGACCTATTTGGAGTAAAAAGACATGTTTTGAATAGTAATTATTATTCACTTGTTTATGGATTTGTTTCCCCTGAACATCCTTACACCAATCAGAATGACTATTATTAGAAAGTCAAAAAACAACAGATGTTGGCGTGTTTGCAGAAATAAGGGAACATTCATTCACTGTTGGTAGGATTGTAAACTAGTTCATCCTCTATGTAAAACAGTATGGAGATTTCCCAAAGAACTAAACTTTGAGTTGCTATTTGACCCAGCAATCGCACTACTAGGGACCTGCCCACAGGAAAAGAAATTATTATAAAAGAAAGATACTTGTATTCGTATGTTCATTGCTGCACTCACAATTCACAAAAGGAAAATTGAGGAACCAACCTAAGTGCCCATCAGCTATGTATTGACTGCATGATAAAATGTGATATGTATGTATATACACCATGGAATACTACACAACCATAAGAAAAAGAATGAAATCATGTCATTTGAGATAACATAGTAGAAATAAGAAAACATTATTCTAAGTGAAATAACTTATAAACAGAAACCCAAATACCACATGTTCTCACTTATATGCAGGAGCTTCATGGCCACAAAGATGGAAATAATAGATGCTGGAGACACCAATAAGGGGGTAACTGGGAAGGGAGGTTAGGACTTAGAAATTACCTGTTGGGTACAATGTTCACTATCTGGGGACTGGGCCTCTTGAGAACTAAACCCCACCACTACATAATATGTTCTTGTAACAAACATATGCTTGTGCCCTCTGATTCTAAAATTAAATAAATAAATAAATAAATATTTTCTAGAAGGAAGGAAGGGCACAGTGAAAGTGAAAGTATTTCTTGGTCTGTTTAGAACTCTGGATTTTTTCTCAGTCTCTTCAGGTTACAGAGTCACAAACTTACAATGTAAATTCTTAATGATTTTAAGAATTTCCCCTCTCTGCAAATAGATCTGAAAGATTTATGCAAAAAATTATACTAGTTTCTTATAGAACCTGTCTTAATTTCTACTTAACTATGGTAAAGTAATAAAACAACATAGATATTCAGTTGTGAGAACTTTAAAAAAGACAAGGAGAAATAACTAAATATGTAAAAATATACTGCAGTTCAAATAAAGCAAATTATCATTAAGAATCAAAAGACATAATTCACTGGGAAATATAGTTATTCTTAGTAATGGAATAACATTTTGAATTTTTCCTCATTAGGATTTAGGAATATGACTTATTCAAAAAATAAAAAAATAAAGTATCACTAGACCAAGTAGTATTGAAGAAGTATGAATTTGAGTTACCACACGAATACACACACACAGATATTTAAAATTAGAAGTGTGAAATTTAAAATTTCAAAGAAAATTCCATATAATAAAGTAATAGTTGAATGGAAAAGATAGCATACAGATTCAAAAAATTCATCCAAAACTCAGGAAATAGTAAGTTGGTAAACAAAAATAAAACAGTAAGATATAATATGAGAGACTTGGTGGATGTATTAGTTGGGCCTCTCCAGAAAGACAGAACCAATAGGATATGTAAATATTTATAAGAGAAGAAGTATTGTGAAAATTGGCTCATGCAATTATGAAAGCCAGTATATTCCATGATTTGCCATATGCAAACTGAAGAATCAAAAAAGCTAGTGGTGTAATTCAGCATGAATCTGAAGGCTTAAGAATTTTGGAGGGGAGGAGTGGGAAATGGAATATTTCTCAGGCCATGGACAAAGGTCTGAGAACAAGGGGGGTTTCTAGTGTAAGTCTTGAAGTCCAAAGTTCTAAGAACCAGAAGCTTCAATGTTTAGGATGACAAGAAATCAATGTCTCAGCTCAAGAACAAAGAGAATTTGTCTTTCCTCTGCCTTTCTGTTCTATCTGGGTCCTCCATGGTTTAGATGAGGTAATCAGTAATCTTTTATACATGCACTACTGATGAAAATGCTACTCTCTCTGAAAATTTACAGACACACTAGAAACAATGCATTATCAGCTATTGGGGCACTTCTTTGCCTAGTTAAAATTTACACACAAAATTAACCATAATGGTGAACACATTTAAGAAATCAAATACACACAAAATAAAAATTGTGGAAGACAAGAGAGAGAAAAACCCCCTCAAAATTAAGACAAAATTTCCTGAACTGAACTAATATTTGACTTTGTGGTTTAAAAAGGATCATAAATAATGTAATCTAAGGGGGTGTGGTGTGTGTGTGTGTGTGGTTTTGGTGTGTGGTGTGAGAGAGAGAGAGAGAGGAGAGAGAGAGAGAGAGAGATTGGAAGGGAGACAACAACTAGAAATGTTATTCTGGTGAAAATTGAGTTTCATGGGCAAGAATTGCATTAAATCATGAAAGATATCAAATTTTTGTTAAAAATATTAACATTAACTTTGGATGTACAGTACTAAAAAGTTGTAATTCATCAAGTAAAATAACTCTGCAATATATTTTTTTACATAAGTAGAACTATGAGAAAATAAAGGGAAATATATGTATACCAGGGCACTGTGAAAAGCCCTGCAAGAAATTCATATATCACATAAACAGGAAAAAAATAAAAATATAGAAGAATTTAAAGTTAGAATTAATAAGTGTTCTTGCGGGAAAAGATGGCAAAGAATTGATGTCTTAATGTCTTACTTGAATCTAACTGAAATGAAAAAACACAAAAATGAAAGGAAGGATCTCCTAGCATTCAAGAGGCCAACCACAACACAATCCCTGAGACATGTCCATGAAGCAACTTTCAGTATGAAAAGATTGAAGAAAGTCACATATGAGCCAGATCACAAGTGTATTTGATAATGTCAATAATGAAAATTGTAGGTTATAGAATGGGGAACCAAAAAAAAATACGGGTACCACTCCACTAGATGCCACAAGTGACACTACACAACAGTCAAGGATAGATGGCAGCACCTGGACTGATAGGGTATGCATCAAGCATAAAGTAGAAGGGCTTTTCTCTTTGCTTACTTTATCCACTTACTCATTATTCATTCAGTTAACAATAATTGAACACCAACATATGCCAGGCTTTGACTTGACAGTAAGGAAAAGGTCATGAAAAAGACAGATAAAATATCTTTTCTTATGATGTTTATAATTTGGCTAAGGGTACATACAAGTAAAAAAGCATAGATATAAAAAAGTTGTGTGCACTATAAAAGAAACAACCCAGAGAGATGTGATCCAAAGTATGTAGATATTGGTGGTAGAAGTTATTGTAGACTGAATGATCAATGTAAAAGTTTCCTCTCTGAATATATGACATTTAAACTGGGAAATTAAACATTTACACTGAGACACCTAAACCGATACTTTAAAATGAGCCATTGAAAAACAGAAGGCGAGGCCATTGCCTTGGTAGACTCTGGTATGGCCATGTGCTCTTTGAGCTATAACTGTCATCATGCTTCCTGGCTTTGGCTCCCTCCCACACCTTGGGGAGGTGATTCTCTCTCCCTTCTCTTTCTCTCTCTAAATTACTTTTAAATAAACTTTTCTTTCTTTAAAAAATACAAGAGAAAGAGTGTTTTAAGGTAAAACAACAGCATAAACAAAGACTTGGAAAGGAATACTTGTACTCTTTATATAGATGGAAAAATATCTCTCTATACTCTAAAAATAGAAATACTTCCCAAGTCAGTTTATTTAAAATTGATAATTCACAATAGTGATTTTGGGGTATAAGGGGGTGTGAGAATGTGATACTAATGGACATGTAGAAGAATATACTATTATAATAAATAGAAAAATACAATAAAATGCTTAAAATTACAAAAGTAATTACTAATGCAAGATATAGAGACGTGAAAAACATAATTCTTAAAGAGCCTTCTATGTAAATACAAATTTAGCATTTTTTAAAGATGAGATTATATTATCAATATAGAAGAAAGAGAATAACCAGTAAATAGTACCAGGGCAATTGTTTAGCTATTTTCTAAATTTTACAGTCATTTGTCACCAATCACCAAAATTAATTTGATGTGGACTAGAAAGGTAAATGTTTAGTAAATAAAAATTGACTTTAAAAATAATATCATTAGTTGTACAATGTTGAAGTGGGGAAGTTCTCTGTAAGCAACAATGAAGGAAATCTTAAAGGAAAATAACATGTTACCTATGGTGTTCAGTGATTATTTTAACCTTCAAAAAGTTCTAAAGAGAATTCAATTTTAAAATAAAAAAAAAATACTTGTTTTTAAAAAGCCAAAACAACTGCCACAAAAGAGGATGGAAAGACTCATTTTCAAAAGAGACTCTAATGGCTCTACAGTTATGCTTTGAGAAAAACTACCTTTTCTGAATATGTGGTAGCTCAACATTACTCTTTGAAAATAGAGATAACAATGACTGTGTGTTTTTCCTTATTCTTCAAATTTCAGGGAATGGATTGTCCAAAATTTTTCAGCCTTTTAGTCTCTTGCCTCAAAAACACAGCCAAATATTGATCTTACAACAAAAATCTTCCAGGAGATGAACTTGAGATCTCCCCTTTGACTACAGAGTTCATCTGGTCCAACAGAATACCTAAATATAGCACACATCATTATTTTTCCAAGGCTTCCACAAAATCTCTTCTGATATAAGGTAAAAATAGCAACTTTATTTCATTCTTTGATGCAGAGTTTTCTTTTTCTCTGTCCTACAGAAACACTCAAAGTACATTTTTTTTGTCTCTCTCCAGACTCCTGGCACTTTATCTTTCATTAATCCGAGAACAGCAATGTTCTTACCCAGATAAAATGGGTTGCATGGGAATTACCAGACTTATCACTATTAAAATAAAATTACTTATGTATTTCAATTCAATTGTCTTCAAATATCAGTGGCATTTCTCAGTCAGCAAGCAACCAGGCTATAGACATTTTGTATTTTCATGTACTTTATTTTGTTTTATTTTATTTTTTGGCAGGTGGCTTTTTATTTATCTTTTTTTTATAATCAATATTTTTTATTATGATATTGTGGGGTACAGCTAAGGGTAAGGTATACAAACAAGTTTCATTCAGGCACCCTTGTTGATAAGAGGTTTTTCCCCTTTCCCCACACAGATTTTTACTACTGTTAATCCCATCTCCCCCCCATAGTTTCCTACTACTATCAGTCATTTTCTTATAGTATTACATTGGATCTTCAAGGTCCACTATATGAGTGAGAGCATGTGATACTCAATCTTTGTTTCTCTGAGAGGGCATTCAGTAATATAGACTCTAGTTCCATCCAGGTTCCTGTGAAATTCATGATTTTGTTTTTTTTATGGCTGTGTAGTATTCCATCATGTATATATACCACATTTTTTAATCCCGTCCTCTTTTGGTGGACAGCATGGTTGCTTCCAGGTTCTTGCTATTGTGAGCAATGCTGCAATAAACATACGTATGCAGGTATCTTTTTTTAAGAGATTTAAGTTCTTCAGGAATATTCACAGTAGGGGGTTGAGGGTCAGATGGGAGGTTGATATTGAGAGCCTTTAGGAATCGCCACACTGCTTAAAAAAGATGGAACTCTCCCCAAATCATTTTACAAAGCCAGCATCACATTGATACCCAAGCCATGTGAAGATCCAACACAGAAAGATAACTACAGGCCAATATCTTTGATGAACATAGATGCTAAAATTCTCAACAAGATCCTAGCAAACCAGATTCAACAACACGTCTCAAAAATCCTCCATCATGATCAAGTAGGCTTCATACCTGGGATGCAAGGCTGGTTCAACATTTGTAAAATCATAAATTTAAATTTAAAATACATCAACAGATGTCAAAACAAAAACCAAATGATTATATCATTAGATGCAGAAAAAGCTTTTGATAAAATCCAGCACCCCTTCTTGATAAAAACCCTCTAACATCTAGGCATACGGGGAACATATTTCAAAATAGTAAAAGCCAGCTATGAGAAACCCACAGCCAGCATACTCCAAAACAGACAAACATTGGAATTTTTCCCCCTGAAAACTGGAACAAGACAAGGATGCCCACTCTCACCCTTCTTGTTCAACATAGTATTGGAAGTCCTGGCTCGAGCAATCAGAGAAGAGAATGCAATCAGGGATATCCAAATAGGAAAAGAGGAAGTCAAGTTATCTCTTTTGCAGACGATATGATTGTGTACCTTAAAAACCCAAGAGAATCTGTCAAAAACCTCCTTTCACTGATAAAGGGCTTTGGCAAAGTCTCAGGATACAAAATAAATGTGAAAAACACAATCGCATTTCTTACACCAATAATAAACAAACATAAACCCAGATAAAACTACAATTCTGATTGTGGGGGGGCCATTGTCAGAGCCACCCGTTGTCTGTGGTTGGTTTGGCCTCAGGGGGCCCCGTCACCCAGGGTCATTGGGTCTGGCATCTGGGGCCCCATGTCTCCTCTGCTGCCAGGTCCTGACTGGTGGTGGTGCAGCATCAGGGGGTGGAAGTGCCTGGAGCTCCCTTTGTCTGTTGGAGGCTGAGAAGAAAGGGGCAAGATGGCAATGGCATAGGGGAACTTGTGAGATTCTCTAAACGTGAGTTCCAAAAGACTCTTACTTTTCTTCCCCCATCCACCAGCCCACCACCAGCCACGCTGGTCTGAGGACCAGGGGCCGTTGGTCCCACGCAGGGCCGGATATTGCAGCCCGCTGCTGTGGCTGTTCCACCATACGTGACTCTTGCCTGTGGGGGTCTCGGGGCTCAGATCCCTCCCCGGCTACATCGTCTCTCACCCAGCACCCCGCTCCAAGTTGCCGGTCACTCAGGGAGGCTCTGGGTGCCCACCCCTCAGAGACACTGGTCCATTCCTGGCTGAAGTACACTGTGGGGGGGCCCCGGGCCACTCTTGCCACTCACCGCCTGCCTGTTGGAGCTTTGGAGCTCTGGAGCTCTGGGCCCACCCTGACTGAGGCACCCAGTGCATGACCCAAGCTTGGGAACCCAGACAAGTGGAGAGAAAAGGATCCATGAAAGAGAATCTGCCTCTGCCATTCTCCAGGCAGAGATTTCCATTTCCCTGCCCGCCTATCAACAACCCCCACCTCGGTTTCCCAAGGTAACATCGCTAAACAGGAGACAAAGCTCAACCCTATGCTGAATCAGACAAAAGCAACTCCAGGCAGCCAAACCCAAACTGCAAGTAAATCTAGCTGCCTGCAATGAAAAACAAAGGGAGAGGCCGAAGATCAGAGGTGAAGTGACTTTAGTCTGATCTCTTATTTTGACTTATGATTTTATCATTTTGACTGTTTGTTTTGATCCCCTTTGTTGTTTGCCTTCTGACTTACACTGTCTCATGATTTTATTGGTCTGTCTCTTGTAGCTACCAGTTTTCTTTAGGGAATCTTTCTTACATGTCTTTCTTCACTTCTCACGGCCTTGTGTCTCTTTCTCACTTGATAGTTGGTATGTATGTCTTTTTTCTCTCTCGATCTTCTCTCTTTCTAACTTGCTATTGGCCACCTCTTCCTCCATTATTTTCCTTTTTTATCCCCCCTTTTTTAAATCTAGGGACCAAGCCCACATACTACTGCATGGACAGATTGTAAAGCAGAGAGAAATAAGATCCAGTGTGCTCATACACCTCTTCATGGATGCTAGAATCAGCATATACATTCTGAACCACGTTTCCCCCTTCAATAAGCTCAAAACTGCAAAAAGTACAGTGCGCACCCCACACTCCAACCACAAAAGTGAACAAAACCAGAAGCCCCCAAAAGGAAGAACAGGATATTGCAGAAGAAAACAAAAGCAACCGACTAGCCCTCAAAACAGAATTAAAGAAGGGGAAGGAAAGGGGGAGAGAGAAAAAAATCTACAAATGAAGAAAAACCAAAAGAAGAGTATGGCCTCTACCAGACACCTGGGAGGGCGGACACTGAGAAAAATGACTTCGGAATGCGAACAACACAGAGCCCCCAGAACGAAGGGCCTCAAACTGCCAACCTAGATATCAATATATTAATGGAGAGTTTAAAAAAAAATTGAGGAAACACAAGACGAAACTAGGAAGGAGCTAGATCTGAGATAAGAGAAATAAAGAATACTCTGAATGAAATAAAAACAAACTGATAAGCATGGAAAGCAGAATTACCCAAGCAGAAGAAAGAATCTCAGAACTTGAAGACCAAAATATAGAACTAACCCAAACTCTTAAAAACACAGAAAATAAGCTCAAAAAGACAGAAAAAAACCCTTTTAAGAGATAAGCGATTATTTCAAGAACCAAACCTAAGAGTAATTGGCCTTCCTGAGGCAGAAAGAGAGACAGGCCCACACTGGAACAAACTTTCCATGAGATCATTCAAGAAAACTTCCCTTATCTAATCAATGATGCAAAAATTCAAACACAAGAGATTCAGAGAACCTCTGCAAGACAACAAATGAGAAGACCAAGTCTAGACACATAATAATTCACCTAAACAATGTAGGCATAAAAAAAAAATCCTAAAGGCAGCAAGAAAAAAAGGCCGGTCACCTACCATGGAAGACCAATTAGAATAACAGTAGATTTATCCACAGAAACCCTACAGGACCAGAGAACTTGGAGTCCTATCTTCAAAGTCCTAAAAGATAAACAATTTCAACCAAGAACATCCTACCGGCCAAGCTAAGCTTCATCAGCGAGGGAGAATTAAAATCTTTTCCAGATATCCAATTCCTAAGAACTTATGCTGCCACCAAGCCACCTATACATGAAATACTTAAAAAGTACTAAAACAGAAAAAAAGGAAAAAAGAACAACATTCTGCACAAGAGTACAAAAAAGAATAAAATATATATGAACCAACACCAAAACCCAAAAAAAAGACAAAAAAACCAGTGGAAGAACAACAACTCTATAAGAACTCTATGATAGGGACGAAATCTGACATTTCAATAATTAGCCTGAATGTGAATGGACCAAACGCACCACTGAAAAAACAGGCTGGGCTCATGGCTCAGCCTGTAATCCCGTGCCTTTGGAGGCTGAGGTGAGTGGATTGCCTGAGCCTGTGGGTTCGAGACCCGCCTGGGCAGCGAGACCCCATCTCTACAATAAATCCAAAAAACAGCCAGGCGTGGTAGCGTGCGCCTGTAATTCCGGCTACTCAGAAGGCTGAGGCAGAAGGATCACTGGAGCCCAGCAGGTCGAGGTTGTGGTGGCCAGGAGTGGGCACTGCACTCCAGTCTGGGCGACCGAGTGAGACTCCAACTCAAAAAAAAATAATAAAAAATAAAAAAAAAAAAAAAACATAGAATGGCAAAATGGATAAAATATCACCAGTCAACAATATACTGCCTTCAGAGACTCATCTCAATAGAAAAGACATACACAGACTCAAAGTAATAGGATGGGAAACAATTTTCAGGGGAATGGAACACAAAAGAAAGGAAAAGTCGTGATCCTAAATTTCAGACAAAATACCATTTAAGATATCAAAAATTAAAAAAAATACAGAGGGCCCCTACATAATGATAAAATATTCACTCCATCAACAAGAAATATCTATCCTAAACATATGTGGACTCAACATAGGTGTTCCAACTTTCATAAAGCAACTTCTAGGAAAACTAAAGAAAGATATTGACTCTAACACCATCATAACTTGGGACTTTAATACCCACTCACAAGCCTAGACAGATCATCAGGACAAAAAAACACAAGGAGATCCAGAACCTCAATGTGACTCTGGACCAAATGGACCAAATTGATACCTACAGAACACTGCATCCAAAGACCACAGAATACACATTCTACTCATCACTGCATGGAACGTATTCTAAGATTGACCACATAATTGGCCATAAATCAAGCATAAGCAAATGTAAAAGGACCGAAATTCTACCATGCATCTTCTCAGACCACAGTGGGATAAAAATAAACATTAACACCAACAAGGTCCCCCCAAAACCCGCAAAGACATGGACACTAAACAGCATGATGCTAAACAACTCCTGGGTCAATGATGAAATCAAAATAGAGATCAAAATATATATGGAAACAAATGAAAATGAAGAAACATCTTTCCAAAATCTCTGGGGTGCCTTAAAAGCTGTAGTAAGAGGGGAATTTATATCCCTGCAAACACACATGAAGAAAACGAAGGGAAAACAAATTTAAAAGCCTAACAAGCCACCTAAGGAAGCTGAAAGAAAGACCACAAAAATCCTAATTTCAGCAGAAGAATCCAAATCACTAAAATAAAAGCTCAAATCCAGGACATAGAAGACAAAAAAATAATACAAAAAAATCAATGAAACAAAAAACTGCACCTTCAAAAAGGGTAAACAAGATCGATGGTCCCCTAGCTGGACTGACCAAGAAAAAACGAGAACAAAATCAAATAAGCACAATCAAACACAAAAGATGAAGTCACATCTGACCCTGAAGAAATACAAAAGATCATTAGAGAATACTACGTGTATTTGTATGGCAACAAACTTGAAAACCTTAAGGAAACAGAGGATTTTCTGACATCACACAACCTACCTAGGTTGGAACAAGAAGAAATTGAGACTCTAAATAGACCAATAACAATCAAAGAAATCGACTATGCAATAAGATAAAATACCTACAAAAAAAAAAAAAAAACCCTGGTCCATATGGCTTTCCAGTAGAATTCTTCAAGACATTTAAGGAAGAGCTGATACCAATCCTACTCAAGGTATTGCAGGCGATTGAAAAGATGTAACTCTCCCCAATCATTTTACAAAGACAACATCACATTGATACCCAACCCCGGTAAAGATCCAACAAAGAAAGAGAACCACAGGCCAATATCTTTGATGAACATAGATGCTAAAGTTCTCAACAAGATCCTAGCAAACCGGGTTCAACAACACGTCTCAAAAATCATCCATCTTAGCCGGGCTCGGTGCCTCAGCCTGTATCCCGCGCCTTTGGGAGGCTGATGTGAGTGGATTGCCTGAGCCCGCGTGTTTGATACCCACCTGGGCAGCGAGACCTCATCTCTACAATAAATCAAAAAATCAGCTGAGCGTGGTAGCACATGCCTGTAATTCTGGCTACTCGGAAGGCTGAGGTGGAAGGATC
>JAPVLO010003042.1:0-26294 GCA_027257055.1 Cephalopachus bancanus
GTGTATATTTTTTTCTAGCTATAGAGTTTTAATGCTTTATTTTCAGAGTTTAATCCTGGCCTTCATTCTTCTACCAGACCTATGAATTTGCTATCAAAGGCACTGTTATTTGAGTTGTTTTGCCAGCAAAGAAGGACAAGCACTTCCTCTTCCACAGGCTGGTGTTTCATGCCTAGATTGGTACATCTTCTAAGGTGTCAAACTACGGACTTAACTTGGGGGTGCAATTTATAGCCCCAAGTAACAGTCACTTGCCCAGATGCAAAAGACCTTCCCTCAGCAGACTGGACATCCCAGTGGACACTGACTTTGGCCTTGGCCACTATCCTCTCGTCAGCTGATTATCATGACAATTTTTAAGAAATGAGAGGCTGATGTTTATTTTACACCCAAGAAATTGTTTCTAGCATAGAAGATAATAGACACGTAAAATTCCTTAAATTAAAAAAGTGTTTATGGTAATTATGCAATCCTACGACGACTTGATCCACTGAGACACAGGAGCCCCACATATCCTCTGAATGTGTCCACGCAGCGGAGGCAGAGCGTGAGGCAGATAGGTGCCGGCCTGCCGACTGGGTGTCACCACCAACAGGATCTGCTCTGCTTGGTGAACCCAGATCCTTCAGGGAAAAAAAAGGGAGAAAGTGATGATGCCTCATAATGCTAAGAAGTAATTTCATTTTTCTATTTTGTAGGGAAGAAAGTGAGAGTAGAAAGCTAAAGATAGGTATTTTTAAAAATAACTTGGTTTTGCACGGATCCTGTCTAGAGATTAAATATTACACTTAGTTGGCTTTTTGTGCCTTTTGCTGAGCTTGCCAGTTGCTATGTGGATAAACAACACAAACAACTGGTCCACAAGGACATCTGGTGTAAGCATAGAAGCAAATATGCCCATAAAGGAGACTGAAATTATTAACACAAGTTTAATGATATATGTAATCATTTCAGGAAGCCATCAGCATCTACACATTGAATATTGATGTCTCTGCTCTTGTTTTATTTGTTTATTTATTTATTTATTTATTTATTTTTTTTTTTTGAGTTGGAGTCTCACTCTGTCACACTGACTGGGGTGCAGTGGCCGCTCCCAGCCACCACAGCCTCGACCTGCTGGACTCCAGTGATTCTTCTGCCTCAGCCTTCCAAGTACCTGGAACTACAGGCACGCGCTACCACGCCCAGCTAATTTTTTTGATTTCTTGTAGAGATGAGGTCTCGCCAAGTTGCCCAGGCGGTTCTCGAACCCGCAGGCTCAGGCAATCCACTCACCTCAGCCTACCAAGGCATGGGATACTCTCTTGTTTTAATCTTGACACACTAACTGGATGATTCAATAACAATGTCTGCCAGTTTGAAAAAAAACTGTCTCTATATTGTATGCTGTGATACAGCCCAGCATTCCAACCACACTGAGGGAAGGAGATAGTGCTCTTCACTGGTGCTGAAGAGAATGCTGCTCTTTGTTAAGAATGCAGGACTCACAGGCTGGCCTTTCACAATATAAATAAGCACATCAAATCAGATAATAGTGATTTTTTTTCTTAGATGGGATTTTACTATATTGCGTAGGCTGACCTCCAACTCCTAAGTCAAGCAATCTTCCCACCTCAGCCTCCTGAGTAGCTGGGACTACAGATGAACTGGCTCCAATAATAATGATTAATAAATAGGAAATGGATAAATTCCAGACTTAGGAAACACCTAGACATTTCACGATACAGTCTCATAACTCACAGAATTAATGAGGCCATCAGTTTCTCGAGAATGTATTGCCTTAGAAATCCAATTATTAAAGTCATCCAAACTGTAAAAATAAAAGGTTCAGTTAATTTACTTTCTTTGCCAGAATGTTCAAAATGATTGGATAACATATTGAAATAAAATTAATTTAAGATACATATTCTATATTAGTTAAGAAATAAACCTTACTAGAAAATGATTTAACAATATAAAAGTGGAAGTCAACGTTTTTTAGCAGCTTTACGTATAAATGCTAAATGCTTACAGCATAGTTTCCTCATCAATAAAACAGATATGATGATAGAACTTTCATTAAAAAGCTGTGAAGGTGAAATGAGAAAACTGTTCCCTGTGGCTGGGATTCTTATTAACAATACTAGAAAAATTAAAATAGCAGATAGTTGAAAAAAAAAAACAAATTCACTTAATACAGGAATGACTAATCACAGGTTATGACAGTTGTATGACAGAATGAGATGCAGCTATGAAAGTAGAACGCAGACTCTGTCCACACAAACAAATATGAAAATAAATTGCTAAATACAAATTGCAGAAGCCTAGTATCTGTATTCAATTACAACTAAATAAAAATGCATGTAAACACACTGAGAAAGCTTAAAGCAACTTTGGAGCAATTGAAATATTTTACATACTGGGTTTGGTTTTGTTTTATTTTGGTTTGAGCCAGAGTCTCACTCTGTCACCCAGGCTGGAGTGCAATGGCTGGATCACAGGGCTCACTGAAGCCTCGACTTCCTGTCTCAGGCAATCCTCCTGCCTCAGCCTCTGGAGGAACTGGGACTACAGGTTTGCCCCACCACGTCCAGTTAATTATTTTTTTTATTTTGTAGAGACACAGTCTCACTACGTTCCACAGCCTGACATCAAATTCCTGAGTGCAGATGATTCTCCCTCAGCCTCCCAAAGTGCTGGGATTACAGGTGTGAGCTACCATACCTAGTCTATTTGGTTCTTTTTAAAAATATGTTTGCTTTAAATAAAAAAATCTAGATGATATCTAACTGATTTACATGATTAACAAAAGAAAAATGTATTAATTGGTTTTTCTCAAAATAAGATTCCTACTTGAGAAAAAAAATGTTTCAAAAAGTGTAGCTTAACCTAGCGAAAATAAAACTAACTATATTATTTGCATTAACTTTGCCACATTTGAATTATCTCTTTTTCTTAGGTTTTTTTTTCAGTCATGAAAAGTTTCAAGTATGTACAAATGTAAACACACTGGTACAAGCATACCTTAAGGTATTATTGCAGGTACAGTTCCAGATGACCACAATAAAATAAGTCACACAAATTATCTGGTTTTCCAATGCATATGGCCAGATTTCACAGCCAATGCCTGTAATGCCAGCACTTTGAGGGGCAGAGATGAGAGGACTGCCTCAGCCCGCAGGTTCGAGACCAGCAGGGGCAACATGGCAAGACTTTGTCTCTACAATTAAAAGAAAAAAAAGTTATGTTCCTATTATACTATAGTCCACTGAGTGTGCAATAACAGTATGTCTAAAAAAAATTCATGTATCTTAATTTTTTTTAGTTGGAGTCCCACTCTGTCACCCAGACTGAAGTGCAGTGGCACACTCATGGCCACCACAGCCTCAACCTGCTGGGTTCAGGTAATCCCTTGGCCTCACTTCCAAGTAGCTGAAACTACAGGCGCATGCTACTATGCCTGACTATTTTTTTGATTTATCGTAGAGACAAGGTCTAGCCATGTTTCCCAAGTTGGTCTCAAACCTATGGGTTCAGGTAATCCTCTCGCTTCAGCCTCCCAAAGTGCTGAGATTATAGGAGTGGGCCACCATGCCTGGCTTGTCTTAATTTTAAAATATCTTTTTACCAAGAAATGTTAATGATCATTTTGGCCTTCAGTGAATTGTAATATTTTTGCTGGTGGATAGTCTAGCCTCGATATTGATGGTGCTAACTGATCAGGGAGGTAGTACTGAAGGTCAGAAGGCTGTGACAATTTCATTAAATAAGATAATAATTATGTTTGCCAAATTGAGTGACTCTTCCTTTCATGAAAGATATCTCTGTTGCATGAGATGCTGTTTGATAGCATTATATTCACAGTAGAACTTCTTTCAAAATTGAAGTCAAACCTCTCTAACCCTGCCACTGCTTAATCAACAAGTTTATGTCATATTCCGAATCCCGTGTTGTCATCGCAACATCGCTGCCAGCATTTTTACCAGGAATAGATTGTACTTTAAGAATCCCCTTTCTTTGCTAGTTCATAAGAAGCTACTCCTTTCCATTCAAGTTTTATCATGAGATTGCAGCAATTCAGTCCCATCTTCAGGCCCCACTTCTAATTCTAGGTCTCTAGTTATTTCCACCACATTTGCAATGACTTCTCCACTCAAGTTTCAAACCCCTCAAAGTCATTCACGAGGGTTGGAAACAACTTCTTCCAAACTCCCGTAAATGTTGATATTTGTATCTTTCCCTGTAAATCAAAAAAGTTCTTAATGGCATCTACGTAAATTCATTCCAGAAATTTACAATTTATTTTGCCCAGATCCATCTGAGAAATTTCCATCTATGGCAGTCATAGCCCTATGAATTGTATTTCTTAAATAATAAGGCTTGTGCTGGGCTCAGTAGCTCAGCCTGTAATCCCGCGCCTTTGGGTGGCTGAGGTGAGTGGATTGCCTGACCCCATGGGTTCGAGACCTGCCTGGGCAGCGAGACCTCATCTCTACAATAAATCAAAAATCAGCCGGGCGTGGTAGTGCATGCCTGTAATTCTGGCTACTTGGAAGGCTGAGGCGGAAGGATCGCCGGAGCCCAGTAGGTCGAAGCTGCAGTGGCCGGGAGCGGCCACTACACTCCAGTCTGGGCGACGGCGTGAGACTCCGACTCAAAAAAACCCCAAACAAACAGGGAGAAGTGGCAAGATGGCGACGGGGCAACTCGGTCTGTGAAGCCTTCTGCAAAGGAGATCTGCAGTGGGTCTCTGACTCTAGTCCCAGGGGGGCTGTGGACCCCAACATCGCAGCCTGCTCTTCATACAGACCTTGGCCATTGCCACTGCTGGGTAATCACAACAGACTAGACAACCACTGCATCGCAAATGGTGCCGCCGCTGCTGCCGCCGCCACAGCCACCTTGCCCCCCCGCCCACCACCGCTGCCACTGCCACGACCTCCATTACAGAACCACCCGGGCCAGAGGTGATCCACTTCAAATCCCTTCAGGGAAGATCTTCTGGGATCGCTGCCACCTCTCCTGTGACCAGACATCCTGCCTGCCCACCATAATCTCCTGTTGACTGCCCTGAGGCAGGCAGCCATCTTGTTCCTGTCTGACCCCTCTGGGGCAAGCAGCTGAGACAGTACCACCTGCTGGCGATTCAAGGTAACAACACCGAAACGGGAGAAACAAGCTAGATAAAGACATAGACCAGAGTGCTGAACGGAGGGTAATCTGAGCTGTCCTTCACAGCAGACCAGGGGAAACTGACCCTAACTACAGACTAATTTACCAGCTTGAAAAGAAAACCAGAAATCAGACCTGAAAGGACATTGGACTTAAACAATATGTCTCAGAGTGTGCCTCATTGATTCTATTAGTTTAATGACTTAATTCTATTCCTACTGTATTGTTCTCTTTTTTCCTTTTCCTTTTCTTCTCTTTTCTTTTCTCTGTAAACCATATCCTTGTATAGAGGAATAGCACACGAAAAAGGTAGTTGGTTATCTTGTATGTTAGCATCACTATATGTTTTATTTTACTTTTTATTTTTTGTATGAGAGTTGGTTCATCTGTTGCTATGGTCTATGGTTTTTATCTGTTTCAGTATAGGCCTCTCTCTCTATTTGTTGGCACACTCGTTTGTTTTCCCCCTTCCTCCTCTATCTCTCCACTCCCCTCTACAACCCACTATCTGCTCCATTCTCTCCCCTCTGCTAACCACATTTTATTTCAGGGAGTAAATCTACAGCCCCACTGCACGGACAGATTCCAGGGCAGTGGGAAGTGGGTCCCACATTATTCACACACCTGTCAGCGAATACCAGGACATGCAGATAGATATTGAATCACAGCTCCCCCTTAAGTAAATCTCAAAACTGCAAAAAGGACCACCTACAACCTACAGTGCAAATGCAGAACTGAACAAAGTAAGAGGGCATACATAAAGAATAGGAGATTGAACAAACAGAAGTAAAACCAATCCCTTTACCCCTGAATAACAGAATTAAAGAAGACGGTGGTGTGGAGGGATGGAAAAAGTAGGGAGGGGGAAACACTGCACAAATGAAGAAAAACCAAAAAAAGAATATAGGTCTCACAGAGACCCCTGGGAAATCAGACACTGAGAAAACGGATTCTGGAACACAAACAATGAAGAGCCCACAGAATGACTGGTCACATGCAACAAACCCAGAAGTCAAGACATTAATGGAGAGAATTAAAAAAATTGAGGAGAGACAAGAGGAAAATAGGAAGAAGGTGATGTCAGAAATGACAGCAGTAAAGAATACTGTGATGGAAATGAACAACAGACTAATAAGCATGGAAAGCAGAATCAGCCAAGCAGAAGACAGAATCTCAGAGCTCGAAGACCAAAACACAGAACTAACCCAAACTGTGAAAAGCATAGAAAAGAAGCTCAAAAAGACTGAACAAAACCTGCAAGAGATGAATGATCACTTCAAGAGACCAAACCTAAGAGTAATTGGGCTTCCTGAGGCAGACAGAAAAACAGCAGCCACACTGGAACAAACATTTCATGAAATCATTCAAGAAAACTTCCCTCATCTCATTAAGGATGAAACAATTCAAACACAAGAGATTCAGAGAACCCCTGCAAGACAACAAATGAGAGGACCAACTCCCAAACACATAATAATTCGCCTAAACAAAGTAGCTATAAAAGGAAAAATCCTAAAAGCAGCAAGAGAAAAAGGCCAGACTACCTACCAGGGAAAACCAATTAGAATAGCAGCAGATTTATCAACAGAAACCCTTCAGGCCAGGAGAGCCTGGAGCCCTATCTTCAAAGTTCTAAAAGATAAACAATTTCTACCAAGAATAACCTACCCAGCCAAACTAAGTTTCATTAGTGACAGAGCATTGAAATCTTTTCCAGATATCCAATCCCTAAGAACCTACGCTCCACCAGACCACATCTACAAGAAACACTTAAGAAAGTACTGAACACAGAAGAAAAAGAGAAAAGAACAACAGCATTCTTCACAAGAGTAGAGGCAAAAGATTAAAAACACACATGAACCAACTCCAAAACCCAAAGAAAGACAGCAAACAAACAGGAACAACTCTGTAAGAACCTTATGAAAGGGATCAACTCTTGCATTTCAATTATTAGCCTAAATGTGAACGGACTAAATGCGCCACTGAAAAGACATAGAATGGCAAAATGGATAAAATATCAGCAGGCAACAATCTATTGCCTTCAAGAGACTCACCTCCCTAGAAAGGACACCCACAGACTCAAAGTAAGAGGATGGGAAACAAACTTTCAGGCGAACGGAATACAAAAGAAAGGAGGAGTAGTGATCTTAATTTCAGACAAAATACCCTTCAAGCTATTAAAAATCAAAAAAGATACAGCAGGTCACTACATAATGATAAAAGGCTCAATCCATCAACAAGAAATATCTATCCTAAACATATATGCACCCAACATAGGTGCACCAAGTTTCATAAAGCAACTTCTTGGAAAACTAAAGAAAGATATTGACTCTAACACTATCATAACTGAGGACTTTAATACCCCACTCACAACCCTAGACAGATCATCAGGACAAAAAATCAGCAAGGAGATCCAGAACCTCAATGCGACTTTGGACCAAATGGACTTAATTGATACCTACAGAACACTCCATCCAAAGACAACAGAATACACATTCTACTCATCACCACATGGAACATATTCTAAGATTGACCACATACTCGGCCATAAATCAAGCATAAGCAAATTTAAAAGGACTGAAATTCTACCATGCACCCTCTCGAACCACAGTGGAATAAAATAAACATTGACATCAACAAGGTCCCCCTCAAACCCAAAAAACATGGACACTAAACAGCATGATGCTAAACAACTCCTGGATCAATGACGAAATAAAAACAGAGATCAAAAGATACCTGGAAACAAATGAAAATGAAGAAACATCTTACCAAAATCTCTGGGATGCCCTGAAAGCTGTAGTAAAAGGGGAATTTATATCCCTACAAACACACATTAAGAAAATGGAAGGAACAGAAATTCACAACCGAACAAGTCACCAAAAGAAGCTGGAAAAGCAAGACCACCAATGCCCTAATTTCAGCAGAAGAATCCAGATCACCAAAATGCAAGCACAAATCCAGGACATAGAAGACAAAAAGATAATACAAAAAATCAATGAAACAAAAAGCTGGTTCTTTGAAAGGATAAACAAGATCGATGGTCCCCTAGCTAGACTGACCAAGAAAAAATGAGAAAAACATCAAATAAGCACAATCAGAAACACAAAAGATGAAGTCACATCTGACCCTAAAGAAATACAAAAGATCATTAGATACTACTATGCGCACTTGTATGGAAACAAACTTGAAAACCTTAAGGAAATGGAGGACTTTCTGACATCACACAGCCTACCTAGTTTGGAACCAGACGAAATTGAGACCTAAATAGACCAATAACAATCAAGGAAATCGACTTCGTACTAAGAAAAGTTCCTACAAAAAAAAGCCCTGTTCCAGATGTCTTTCCAGCAGAATTCTACAAGACATTTAAGGAGGAGCTGATACCAATCCTACTGAAGGTATTCCAGGCGATTGAAAAAGATGGAACTCTCCCCAAATCATTTTACGAAGCCAACATTACATTGATATCCAAGCCAGGTAAAGATCCAACAAAGAAAGAGAACTTCAGGCCAATATCTTTGATGAACATAGATGCTAAAATTCTCAACAAGATCCTAGCAAACCGGATTCAGCAATGCATCTCAAAAATCATCCACCATGACCAAGTAAGCTTCATTCCTGGGATGCAAGGCTGGTTCAACATTTGTAAAACCATAAATCTAATTAAATACATCAACAGATGTCAAAACAAAAACCACATGATCATATCATTAGATGCAGAAAAAGCTTTTGATAAAATCCAGCACCCCTTCTTGATAAAAACCCTTGAATATCTAGGCATACGGGGAACATACCTCAAAATAGTAAAAGCCATCTATGAGAAACCCACAGCCAGCATACTCCGAAATGGACAAAAATTGGAACCAATTCCCCTGAAAACTGGAACTAGACAAGGATGCCCACTAGCACCCCTCCTGTTCAACATAGTATTGGAAGTCCTGGCTAGAGTAATCAGAGAATAGAAGGCAATCAGAGGTATTCAAATCTGCGAAAAAAGTCTGTGATTTAGTGTAGCTACCTGCATCAATTACCTTAGCTAGACCATTGGAATAACTTGCTGCAGTTTCTATGTCAGCACATGCTGCTTCACTTGCATTTTTATGTTATAGAGATGGCTTCTTTCCTTAAACCTCATGAATCAACCTTGGCTAGCTTCTAACTTTTCTTCTGCGGCCTCTTCACCTCTCTCAACCTTCTTAAAATTAAAGAGAGAAGTCTTGCTCTGGAGTAGGCTTTGGCTTTTAAGGGAATGTTGTGGCTAGTTTGATCTTCTATCTGGATCATTAAAGCTTTTTCCATATTAGCAATAACGATGTTTCGCTTTCTTAACTTTTGTGTGTTTACTGGAGTAGCACTTTCACTTTCCTTCAAGAACTGTCCTTTGCACTCACAGCTTTTCTGTTTGGGACAAGAAGCCTAGCATTGGGCCTATCTCAGCTTTCGACATGCCTTCCCCACTAAGCTAAACCATTTCTAACTTCTGATTTAAAGTGAGAGATGTATGACTCTTCTTCTCACTTAAAGACCATTGCAGGATTTTTACTGGCCTAATTTCAATATCTTTGTATCTCAGGGAATAGGAAGGTCCAAGGATAAGGGGAGAGATGAGGGAATGGCTGGTCAGTGGAGCAGTCAGAACACACGGAACTTTTTCCTATCAAGTTTGTCATCTTATACGGGCAATACTGATACCAAAGACCACTGATCAAATATCACTGGAGCAGACAAAATAATAATGAAAAAGTCTGAAATATTGTGAGAAGTACCAAATGTGACACAGAGACATGAAGCGAGCACATGCTGTTGGGAAAATGACACTGACAGCCTTGCCCAATGTACGGTTGCCACGAGTCTTCAATTGGTAAAAAAATAAAAATAAAAAATAAAGGAAAATGCAACAGAACGAAGGGTGCCTGTGTAATGACCTTTCATTATTCAGCTTCGGCAAGTGTCTACACATTACAAGTCTTATTTCATCTTTATTCCCACCCACAGTCTTCATTCTCATCTTGAAATCATTGCTGTATAAAAATTCCAGACATCAAATCAATTCATCCATAAACACTTCAGTATACAACTCTAAAAGATAAGGACTATTTCCATTTCTAAATGCACTCACAATACTATTATCACATTTTTAAATGTTTGCAATAATTCCTTAATATCATCACATAGCCAGTTCGGTTTCCCTGTCTCATAAAATTTTTGTATAGTTTAGTTGACCAATTCAGTATGCAACACAATCCATACATGCAATGCATGCCTTTCAATTTCTTTTTCCCTCACAACTCAATTCTCATTTCTAGTTTACTCAGCATCGATAACCTGTCACATGAAAAAATATTAAAATAGACACTCTTTTTCTTTTGAGTCAGAGTCTCACTCTGTTGCCCAGGCTGGAGTCCAGTGGCACGATCACGGCCACCCCAGCTTTGACCTGCTGGGCTCAAGGTGATCCTTCCACCCGAACCTTCCAAGTAGCCAGAACTATAGGCGTGCACTACCAAGCCCAGTAAATTTTTTTATATATTGCAGAGACGAGGTCTCACCAAGTTGCCCAGGCTGGTCTCAAATCCCTGGACTCAGGCACTCCTCTCATCTTGGCCTCCAAAAGTGCTGGAAACACAGACTTGAGCCACCGAGCCTGTCCAAAATAGACACTCTTCTAAAGAAGGCTGAAAAGGGGAAGATTTTAAAAGTAAAGCAAGACAAAAAATGCAAATTGCCTTGCACATGTTTGTTCCCCAGTTGAAAATGAGAGAGAGTCTTTATTCTATTTTTTTCTGGTTTAGATTCATCTGAACTCCCTGGACTGTCATGGGTACCCTGGAAGGTAGCAAGGTGAGGAAAGAAGAATCTTGCTGTCAATAGCATCCTGTCCATAGGCTGGCAAGGCAGAATCAATGCAAAGAGGAGTTGCAGTTTCAAGATGAAATTTCTTCTCTTTGCAAGATCTTGATCTAAGCTGTCAATTTCTTTAAAAAGTGATGTAATGTCAGATGCAGGAGCTCAATCCTGTATTCACAGCACATTGGGAGGCCAACACAAGAGGATCACTTGAGCCCAGGAGTTCAAGACCAGCCTGAGCAACATAGTGAGACCACGTCTCTGCAAAAAATACAAAAATTAGCCAGGCATGGTAGCATGTGCCTGTTGTCCCAGTTATTTGGCAGGCTGAGGCAGCAGGATCACCTGAGTCTAGAAGTCCAGGCTGTGGTAGCCACGATCATTCCACTGTACTCCAGCCTGGGCATCAGAGTGAGACCCTGACTCAAAAAACAAGTGATATAATAGATCCATTCATATGAAAAGCACCCTAATAAACTGAGACAGCATTTGCATCTTATCAAAAAATTGACAAGACCTTAATTCAGAGAAATAAAAACCCCTCTGCTAGAATTATATTCTATCCCTCAAAAGCAACTAAATTAAATATCTGCTTCTAAGCAGCAGGTGGTTCTTTTACCCTTATACATAATTGTGCTCCTCATACATGGAATTAAACCATTTCTAAGGTACACAAAGCTAGAAGGTCAGAGTGCACAAACTCCTCAAAGTTTAACGGTTCCCCAAGCTAAACAACTTGAAGGCTAACTTTTCATTCTTCCCAGTTAGATACAGCTTGCCAGTAAAATCCTGTGGTTCCTCCTGAGATCCTAAAGATAAGCATAGGAAAAGTCAATCAATATTACTGTTTTTAAAACATGAGAAAATTTTCCTTTGACAGAGACTAGGAGAGGGCCAAGAAGGCCGACAGCAGACATCACATGATTGCGACTCTCACCAAAGATACCTATATGGAAGAGCAGACCTAGGGCTTTGAAGGTTGACCTCTAAACCCAAGCTGAGGCTTATCAGACTGTCACCTGGGGACAGAAGGACACACAGTTGCAAGCCCTGAGGACCCCTAGAAGCAGCCCCAACACAAGATGGGGAGAGCACCTCTGGAGATTTAAGAGGTAAGTGAAAACAATAGTTTTTTTTTCTCTAAATACCTCAGGCAAGCCTCTGCAGTCTTAGTCATAAAAGAGACTGCCCAGGTACTCCCCCCACACTCCAGCTACACCCAGGCCACAGGACCACCCTAAATAGGGACAGAGGCACCAGGAAGTGCCACGTGGAGCCTGCGGATCCCTGGTTACCAAGAGCCCCAGCTCCAGCCACTGAACTCCCCATGGAAAGGCTTATCAGGAAATACCCAGGAGGGGAATGTGCCACATGGGCACTCTTTCTTCCCTCCCTGTACAGCACTCACCAAGGGCAGCATGACTACTTCAGGGACATTTCTCCAGTGCCCACAGCTGATGCAGCCCCTGATTGGGGCTACAAAATGGCTCGCCCTCGAGGGTCTGCCACTGTTGTCATAGCCTCTCCCACAGAGCAGGGCAGGAACTAAGAGCGGGCTCCTCTGCATAGTAAGGCAGTGACCCCTGCCCACCTGTGGATACAGGGAGAAATAACAACTCTCCAGCGCTTCCCTACTACCCCTGAGCAAAAAAGGAGGACCCACATAGACAGTTGGAGGTCACTCCACATTCCCAAGAGCACCTGAGTAAAGTAGAGCTGCAGGGACCTGCCTGCCTATTCAATCCTACTGGCAAAACACATGGTCTGAGGAGGCCACCAAAACTCCAGCCACAAAACCTGTGACCTGTGCCAAAGAGAGAGGAAAGACTCTGAACTAGAGGAAAGGTCTCACTGTTTTTGCCAGACTGAAAGAGTGAAGCAGTTTCACACCATTTCCCTCTAGTTCTGCCACAGCTATTCCTACCCCCATAAACGGTGGACCAGAGGAGGGAGGTCAGGCAAAAATGGGGGCACAACACAAACTGTCACCCCAACATCAGCAACCTTATCTGTTGGGAGCCAGCCTTGGAGGCCCGCCTGATTGACAAAGTCCAGGGGCGCTGAGGACCCCCGGCCGCAAAGTGAGCCTGGGCAGCTGAGACCCTTCTGTCTTCCATCTTTGCTGTTGATACAGCTGAAGAAATTCTGTGCAGTCGTGGAAGAAGAAGATGGCATGTTTATGCGAAGAATCACAGGTAACCTGGAGATGTCATGGTTCATTTTTCCATTTTCCCACTATGCCACTTGGCCTTTTCTAACATATGCAAGGGTTAAACTCTGAAGCACATCAAGAATGCTTTCTTTAACTTGGTTATAAGTTACTAGATATTGCTTAAGTAATAAATGATATAAGTATATTATTCTTATTTGATTTAGGATTATGCAGTTTAGTCTTTAGACATACGGTTCTGTAGAAGCACAAGTTTATAGTAAGTTTATTATGAGTTCATTATAAGTTCTAACACTTATCTAGGAGTTATGTAGGTGATTTATAACACTGTTTTCACTGACTTAGGATAGAGATTATCTTTAAGGTTTTTACTTAATTCAGTAGCTAAAACTCTAAGTCAACATTTGTAAAGTGGGTTTTCACTGAACTCATAATATACTAATTAGACACTTTTATGACAACTTAGCTAAAGACAGAAAACAACCTTGGGGGCCTGGGAAACATTACTAAAAGCTTCTTTTGAGTTTTCTTTAGAAACAAGCACAGCAGGATAAGAGAAAAGTAACGAAGACACCTGGACAACAAAGGCGATTACAGGACTCTGAAGGACATAAAGCCCCAGAAGGAAGACTACTGCTAAACTTTCTGAGACAGTTCAAGGAGTGTAATTCAGGACTTTGGACTAAAACTATCATCTTTGGCCTTATGAATAAGACTCATTGTCCGAATGTTTACAGGGTTCTTGGCTTGTTTATTGCTAAGACCACTAGATGGTGGTAACTTGTAGAGGATATGTACGTGAAGGAATTTTCTTTGTCTTGCCCCCTTACAAATGGTATAAAAGCTTTCCCTTAGCTAACATTAAATTGTCATCTGTTCAAGAAGCAGGTGTGCGGTATATGCGTTTCGTCTTTTGCCTATCCTTCCCTCCTTCAGGAGATCTCACGACCTTGTGGGGCGGGACCCCGCACTTATCAAGTAATCATATAAAGAAAGAAAAGTCTGCCCTCAAAGATGAGGAAAACCAGTGAAAAAATACTAGCAATCCCCAAAGCCTCAACAAGTTGACACCCACACAAGGGCTTCTCAGAGTCCAAGCAATGAAACCCATCTAGAATGACCTATCCCTGATGATAGACATAGATTTCAGACTATAGATGGCAAGATACTCAACAAGATGCACAAGAAAGTAGACACACAATTCACCCAGCCCACAAAAACAGTGCAGGAAGTGAAAGCTGAGCTGGTTATTTTTTTTTTTTTTTTTTTTTTTTGAGTTGGAGTCTCACTCTGTCGCCCAGACTGGAGTGCAGTGGCCGCTTCCGGCCACCGCAGCCTCGACCTGCTGGGCTCCGGCGATCCTTCCACCTCAGCCTTCCAAGTAGCCGGAATTACAGGCATGTGCTACCACGCCCGGCTGATTTTTTGATTTTTATTGTAGAGATGAGGTCTCCCTGCCCAGGCGGGTCTCGAACCCGCAGGCTCAGGCAATCCACTCACCTCAGCCTCCCAAAGGCGCGGGATTACAGGCTGAGCCACCGAGCCCGGCTGAGCTGGTTATTAAAGGAACGGACAAAACTGAACTTCTAGAAGTAAAGAATTTGGCCACGTATGGTGGTTCAAACCTGTATTCCCAGCACTTTGGAAGGCTGAGGTGAGGAGATTGCCTGAACCCAGGGGTTCAAGAACCTCATCTCTACAATATATCAAAAAATTAGTCAGGCGTGATAGCACACACCTGTATTTCTGGCTACTTGGGAGACTGAGGCAGAAGGATCACCTGAGTCCAGCAGGTCGACGCTGGGGTGGTCATGAGCATGCTACTGAACTCCAGCCTGGGTGATGAAGAACAAAGGGAGGGAGGAAGGAAGGAAGGAAGGAAGGAAGGAAGGAAGGAAGGCAGGCAGGCAAGCATACAGACATAAGAAATCCAGAGAGCTCCTGTGAGGTATTACATGAGAAGACCATCACCCAAGGCACATAATAATCCATCTCACCAAGGTAAGCATAAAATAAAAAAATATAAAGTCAGTTAGAGAAGGGACAGACCACCTACCAAGGAACATCCATCAGAATTACAGCAGACCCCTTAGTAGAAACCCTACAAGCCAGAAAGAACTGAAGTCCCATCTTTAAAGTTCTCAAAGAAAAGAAATTCTAGCCAAGAATTTCCTACCCTACAAGTTAAGCCTCATTAATGAAGGAGAATTAAAATCCTTTTCAGATATCCAATCACTAAGAAAATATGCCTCCTCAACACCAGCCTTTCAGGAAATGCTTGAGAATGTTCAAAGCACAGAAACAAAAGAACAGTTCCACCCATTGCAAAAGAATAGACAAGCCACAGAGTTTATAGATCATACAAATAAACACAAAACCAAAACAAAGCAGTTTCTTAACAGCAACATGACAGGAACAATTTGCCACATAAAATAATTATCGTAAACATGAATGGGCCATTGTCACCGCCATTGCCACAACCATCGCAACCATTGTCTTACTAAGCTATGGTGTGGTCATGTGTTCTTTGAGCTATGGCCAGGCCATGTTTTCTTAAGCTTTGGCCCAGTCCTCTACCTTGGGGAGATGAATCTTCTCTTTTTCTTTCTCTCTCTAATTTGCTTTCTAAATAAACTTTATTTTCTAATCTTAAAAATAAAGTGAATGGACTGAAAATGTCACTTAAAAGCTCCAGAGTAGCAAATTGGATAAAGAAGTATAATCCATTCATCTACTGCTTTGATGGAAACCCATCTCACTACAATGACACCCACTGGCTCAAGGTAAAGGACTGGGAAAAGAGCTTCCAGGCTAGCGGAAAACAAAAAAGAGTGGGAGTAGCTATTTTTATAGCAGACAAAACAGATTTTAAACTAGTAAAAGTTAAAAAGGACAGTGAAGGACACTACATAATTATTAAAGTCTCAATCCACCAGCAAAAAATATCAATCTGGAATATATATAGGATCCAAACATAGCAGAGCACACATATTTATAAAATGATTACTTATTAAACTAAAAAGAGGACATAGACAGCCATACAAACTAATAATCTGGAGCCTTAACTTGATCAACTGTATCCAATAGACATCTACAGAACACTCCACCCAACAACCACAGAATATACATTCTTCCCATCGGCACATGGAACGTACTCCAAGATTGACCATGTACTTGGATATAAATCAAGTGTGAACAAATTTTGAAAGGTCAAAAATCATACCAAGCATCTTCTCAGGCCACAGTGAAATAAAAATAGACACCATCACCAACAGAAACCCCCTAAACACACAAATACAGTAAGTCCCCTACATACAAACAAGTTCTATTCTGAAAGTGCATCCATGAGTCCAACAAAGTTAGTCTAGGTACCAAACTAACACAATTGGTTATATAGCACTATTCTGTAATAGGTTTATTATACTTTTCACACAAATAATATACAAAACAAAAAATAAAGAAAACATTTTTAATCTTACAGTACAATACTTTGAAAAGTACAGTAGTACAATACAATACAGCAGGGCTGGCATCAAGTAAATAGGTAAGAAAAGTTACTGACTGGAGGAGAGAGCGGAGGTAGGAGATGGTAGAGCTGAAGGATTTTCAGCAACAGGAGATGGAATGCAAGCTGCAATTTCACTCAAGCCTGATGTTGATGGCTCAGGTTCTGGTTCCTTGCTAGATTCCATTCTATCTAGCCTCGCGAAAAAATGATTCATTGATGTCTGGGTGGTAGCTCTGTAGCACTGGACTGGTTTGTTTAATAAAGAAAATAATCATGCTGGGCACAGTGGCTCAAGCCTGTAATCCCAGCATCTTGGGAGGTCAAAGCGGTAAGGATTGCCTGAGTTCAGGGGTTCAAGACCAGTCTGGGCAACTTGGCAAAACCTCGTCTATATAATAAATAAATAATAAAAAATTAGTCAGGAGTGGTAGCACACACCTATAGTTCCAGCTACTTGGAAGGTTGAAACAGAAGGATTGCCTGAGCCCAGCAGATGGAGGCTGCAGTGGCCATAAGCATGCAACTGCACTCTTAAGTGATAGAGCGAGACTCTAACTCAAACAAAAAAAGAAAAAAGAAAGGAAATACTGGTCATCTGAGGAGCAACAACTACCCCTTCTGAATGTATGATTTCTTTATTTTCCCTCCCCCAATTGTGTCCTCCCCGAGCACCCTACCTCAGCAAGAACCTCAGAAGGGAAACTGCAATGATGAGCTCTAGACCAATAAGGAATGAAATGGCCACAGCTAGAAAAAGAAGAGAAAACATCGTCACCAAAAGTCTCATTGTAAATATCACAACTGTCATGTCATTGCAGGTAATCTCTACATGAAAAATGAAAACAAGTAAAGCCTAGGTTCTTATGCTACATTTACTAACACTTGAGAACATTCTACATGAGATGAGAACTAATTTTCATTACAGAAAATTATAGAATTGAAAATTCTACAGAAAATAGCAAACATTCATGGAGAATTTTATAATAAACCTACATAATGCCCATCACCCAACTTCTAGACTTATCAAGATATTTTTGTTTCATCTGTAAGTTTTTTTGACCAAAGTATTTTAAAACAAATCCCACACAGCATGTTGTTTCATCCCTATATATCTCAGGATGTGTCTCTAAAGCATGTGGCCTTTGTCAAAGACATACCAACATCATATACCTCTGGACATGAGGCATTAAGAAGGATACACCCCACAATATCATAATAAAAAATATTGATTAAAAAATAAAAAATAAGCCGGGCTCGGTGGCTCAGCTTGTAATCCCGCGCCTTTGGGAGGCTGAGGTGAGTGGATTGCCTGAGCCTGTGGGTTCGAGACCCGCCTGGGCAGATAAGACCTCATCTCTACAATAAATCAAAAAATTAGCCAGGCGTGGTAGTGCACGCCTGTAGTTCCAGCTACTTGGAAGGCTGAGGCGGAGCCCAGCAGGTCGAGGCTGCGGTGGCCGGGAGCGGCCACTGCACCCCATTCTGGGCGACAGAGTAAGACTACAACTCAAAAAAAAGATAAATAAATAAACAGATAAATAGATAAATACATCCTCACTTCCATAGCATTCTACCAAAAGATACAAATAATGAGAAAATAATGAAATACCTAATAATGAGAAAATATAAAAAGTCTATAGATCAGTACTGTATTGATGTTAAGTTCAATATTATGAACATGTTAAGTTCTTGGTCTCAATAACTGTACATGGGATAACTGTACTGTGATTTTATAGTTTAGAGGTTTAGGGGAAGATATGTGAAGGGTATTTGGGAACTCTCATTTTGCAACATTGTATTTTAAAATGAAATTTTCTTAATAACGGAACTTTTGTTATATAAGCACAATGTCATACAAAATTAACAATTTCCTTGCTAACACTGAGGGGGTACCTTCTACAATTAACCAAATGACTCCAGTACAAAGGTCTCCTTTCATCTGTTCACCCATTCAAATGGCTTTTGCCTAAACTGATTATTTCATTAGAGGTTGTAAAACAATCTGTCATTCTGCTATATTTATTAGCAGGAATTATTCTCTACATAATTTATCCTATCAACTGTAACTATTTGGTTACCATGAATTACAGTTAAAACAGAAAGTTAGAATAAATGCTTGAACTTTTCCTGTTTTTGTTTTTGTTTTTGTGTTTGAGTTGGAGTCTCACTCTGTCGCCTAGGCTGGAGTGCAGTGGAATGCTCACGGCCACTGCAGCCTCGACCTGCTGGGCTCAGGCGATATTTCTGCCTCAGCCTTCCAAGTAGCTGGAACTACAGCCATGCACCACCATGCCCAGCTGATTCTTTGGTGTGTGATTTATTGTAGAGACAAGGTCTCGCCAAGTTGCCCAGGCTGGTCTCGAACTCCTGAGCTCAGGCAATTTTCTCGCCTCGACCTCCCAAAGTGCTGGGATTAAAGGCTGAGCCACCATGCCCACCCAAACCTTTCCTTTCAACTGACAATTTCAAATCACTCTAGTTAACATCCATCAGATACCCTTGTTACAAGACAACCAAAGTATTGCTTTTGCTTTTGTTTTGTTTGGGGAAAGGGGTCATCTTTTTTTAATTTTACAATGGCCTCACAGTTTTTATATATTCATTATTTTTCACCAATTACACATGATATCCTTTTTAATGCTTAAATGATCCCATATTAGCCCTTTCATATTGGCTCCTGCGTTCTTTTAACATAACTACCTAGTCTTCAATAATTCCCTATGAACAGTACTTATTAATGCAGATGGGATTCATTACTGCCTTTTGAATGGCAACACACGCTATATTATCTAATGCAGAGCATTTTCTTCAGTGGAGTTATTAGAGAATGAGTGATACCTCCTTAACTTAAGATGGCCTCTGAACTATCAGAGTAAGACATACAGGAAACATTATACTCTAATTCCTAAATTAAGAAAAGATATTTGACAGTCAATTGCACTATTTCATGCATAGAAAGAATAATGCAGTCCTTTCCACTGCACTAAAATTTTTGTTTTATTAATGCTTCATAGTTAAATGAATAGTTATTATACATATTGATATATCATAAAAGTTTTTAATATATCGCATAATTTTCCTGATATATACAAACAACACAATAAATTATTATGGACATACCAAGAGAATCTGTAATCTAGGTTTTAAATTACAAGTGTCATGGACTGCTTCCTTTTATAAATAGTACTCAAAAACCAAACCCTATGAAAATGCAAGTATGAAAAGTAAACAAAGAATATATACATACGAAGGTTACTGTCAACTGCATTTTCGTTAACAACTAGGTCACAACCAGTTTCATTGAATCCATATGGAAGCGCTTTACCGAGAGGGAATCGTTTCCAAATTCTCCAAATTTGTGTTCCAGCCTACAAAGATGAGGTAAAATTAAGACAATATTATGGAGGCAGAATGATATGTGATCTGGGATGCAGACCAGAAAAGGTAATGAAAAATATTTTAAAGGGAGAAAAGCTTAAAATAAAATGGGAAGGAAGAAAATGTAGGTTTTAGTAGAGCATGTTAAAGTAGGCACAAACCTACAAACTTCTTTGTTTTCCAAGGTGTCATTCAGCTGCAGGATGGACCCATGCTGGGTGCTGACCAAGACAGCTGCAGTGCTGCGCCTACCAGGTTTTCCACTTTGAGGAACACTGACCACAATCTGAAACAAGCACTACAAAATAACAGCACAACAGAAGCCGTTTGAGGTTTCTGAACATCTGTTGGTTGTTGGAGGACATGAGTATCCAACTCAAGAGCCTGACAAGACGTCTCTTTCATACTTATAAAAAACTTCTAAATTTCAATAATTTGGACAAAACTTATCTATTATTTTATATTAAAACAATGATTTCACTATGGAATTGTATAATCCTCACAAGTAAACTTTTCACAAATTTATAAATAGAGCATATATTACATCTTGCTTCCATTGTCTTACTATTAAGCAAATAAGTTTCCACAATTTGACTTAATATTTGCATATTTTTGCATTGTATAGCATCAAATGCTAAAATTGTGGGTATTTAAGCTGATTTCAAAACCTGTTTTATCTTTTTGTTATGTAAATTATATTGTTTTTAAAACTCTATAAATGAGGTTACTATAAATGAGGTTGCTAGATAAAAAGCAATCATTTTAATAGTTCCTGTTACAAGCAGTCAACTAGAAAATAAAAAAAATAAAAAATTTTTAAAAAGCAGTCAACTAGTACTCAAATGAGTAAAATTAAAACAATGCTTGTTTGTTAGCCTTCCTAGAATTTTAAAATAATTTTTCTTTTTGCTAATTTAGTATTCATATCACAGCATTAAGATTATGATTAAGATTTTAATTTTTTTTTTTTTGAGTTGGAGTCTCACTCTGTCGCCAAGTATAGAGTGCAGTGGCCACTCCTGGTCACTGCAGCTTCGACCTGCTGGGCTCCAGCAATCCTTCCATCTCAGCCTTCCAAGTAGCTGGAACTACAGGAGTGCACTACCACACACAGATAATTTTTGATTTATTGTAGAGATGAGGTCTCGCCAAGTTGCCCAGCCAGGTCTCAAACGCACGGGCTCAGGCAATCAACTCACTTCATCCTACCAAAGCATGGGAGGTGCACTGTGGAAACTAAGGAGGTGCACAATGGGGATGCCGAGCAGGTAGCCACGGGTATGGTGAAGAGGTATGCCGCAGGAACACTGAAGAGGTTTACTGTGGCTTCGCTGAAGTGTGCTGCAGAGACACAGAGAAGATAAGCCATGGGGATGCCAAGGAGATGTGTTGCACCAGAGGGATGCCAAGAAGTTGTACCACAGGGATGCCGAGGAGATGCACCATGGGGATTCCAAGAGAGAGCGGCGTGCCACGTGGATGCCAAGGAGGCAAACCGTGGGAATGCAGAAGAGGCGATCTACAGGGAGGCTGAGGTGACATGGCACAGGCAGGACAAGGAAGAGTGTCACAGGGAAGCTGAGGATGCATGCCACAGGGATGCAAAGGAGGAGAGCCATGGGGAGTCCTAGAAGGTGTGGCACACTGTGGGAACATCGAGAAGGTGTGCCATGGGGAGTTTGAGGATGTGTGCCATGGGAAGGCCAAGGAGGTGCGCCACAGGGCCACACAGGGGGCTCATTATGGGAATGCTGAGAAGGTGAGCCGTGGAAAGGCCAAGGAAGCTCAGTACTGGGGAACATAGAAGGCATGCCACGGAAACACTGAGGAGACACATCACAGGGACATGGAAGAGGCATGCTGTGAGGAGACTAAGTAGGCACACTGCAGGGAGGTCAAGGAGGTATCCCATGGGGATGCTGAAGACTCACATCATAAGGATATCGAGGAGGTGTGCTGTGGGGACACTGAGTAGGTGCACCATGGGGACACTGAGGAGACATACCAAGGGGACGCTAGGAGATGTGCCACAAGTTCACTGAGAAGGCTCACTGCAGGGATGCCAAGGAGATACACTGGAGGGATGTCAAGAAGGTTTGCTGCAGAGATGCCAAGGAGGCATGACATGGGGATGCTGATGAGACCTGTGGCTGGAATGTTGAGGAGGTGTGCACAGGGAGACTGATGAGGTGCACCACAGGGAGCCCAAAGAGACACCCCTTGGGGAGACCGAGGAGGAGTGCTGTGTTAATACTGAGGAGGTAAGCCCTGGTTTCATTGAGAAGGCACTCCAGGGACATGCTGAGGAGTCATGCCTCAGGGACACTGAAGAGGTGTGCTAAGGGTTTCCCAAAAAGGTGTCTGCCACAAGCAGGAAGAAGAGGCATGCCATGGGGATGCTGAGGAGGTGCTCCATGGAGATGTGGAGTAGGTGTGCCATGGGTTCACCAAGAAAGTGCACCACCGGCAGAATGAGGAGGCATGCAGTAGGGATGCTGAGAAGGCATACAACAGGGACATCGGGAAACACACTGCAGCGATGCCAAGGAGACGTGCTCATCACGGGAACACCGAGGAGACAAGCCGCAGAAAGGATGAGGAAGCACAGTGCAGGAAGGCCTAGGAGGTGCACCAAAGGATGCCAAGGAGGCACAGTGTGGTGTTGCCAAGGAGGTGCACCACGTGGATGCTGGAGAGGTGTGCCACAGGAATGCTGAAAAGGTGGGCTTTGTGGAGGTCGAAGAGGAATGCTGCAGGGACTCATAGAAGGCATGCCATGGGCACTCCGAGGAGGGACATCGCAGAAAAAGCAGAAGCACAGCATAGGAAGGTCAAGGAGGCACGCAGGGAAAACACCAAGGAGGCGCTAAGGAGGCATGCCACGGGAAAACTGAGGAGGCATGCAATGTGGAGACTGATCTGCTGCAGCATTGGGAGGCCAAGAAGGTGCTCGACAGGGAAGCTGAGAATGCATGTCATGGGAAAGCAGAGGAGGTAAGTCGAGATGGGGATGCTGAGAAAGCATGGCATGCTGTGAGGACACCCAGAAGGTGTGCTGCAGGGAGGTTGAGGAGGCATGCTGCAGAGGCGCCGAGGAAGCTCACCACTGGAACGATGAGGAGGCAAGCTGCAGAAAGGATGAGAAGGCACAGCGCTGAGAGGCCTAGCATGTGCCCATTGGAGATGCCTGAGAGGCATGCCCTGGAGATGCCCAGGAGGCACACTATGGAGAAGCCAAGGAGGCAAGCCACAGAAGGGTGAGGAGCATGCCACGGGCACACTTAAGAGTAGAACTATGGGCACACCTAGGAGGCACACCACAGGAATGCTGAGGAAGTGTGCCATGGGGACAGGAAGGAGATTCACCTAGGACACTAGAAAGTCATGCCACGGAACACTGAAGAGGTGCACCACAGGCTCACTGAGAGGTGTGCCTGAAGTTGTGCTGCAGGGATGCCAATGAGGTGCAAGGAGCCATGGGGACACCAAGAAGGTGCGCCTGTGGTGATTCCGAGGAGGCTGACTGTGGGAACTCCAAGGAGGCGTGCCATAGGGAGGCTAAAGAGGCACGGCACAGGGAGGCCAAGGAGGGGTGCCATGAGAAACTGATGATGAACACCATGAGGATGTGAAGAAGGTGTGACATGAGAAGGCCACAGAGACATAGCTCTCTGCAGGGACTTTGAGGAGGTTCGCCACGGGGAGGCCAAGGAGGCACGCCACAGGGAGTATGAGGAGGCTCACTGAGGGCCACTGAAGAGGCTCACCACGGTAAGGCCAAGGAGATGCAGTGCAGGAAGGTTGAAGAGGAGTATTGCAGAAATGCTTAAGAGGCATGCCATGGAGAAGCCATGGAGGTGCACTACAGAAAGTCAAAGAGATACGCTGCAGGAAGGTTGAGGAGGCACACCACAGGGAGATGAAAGAGGTGTGCCAAGAAGAAGCTGAGGATGCATGTCATGGGGAAGGTAAGAAGGTGCACTGTGGAGTGACCAATAAGGCGCACTGCAGGGAGGTTGTGGAGGTGCACCTTGGGGAGGCCAAAGGGGAGCTCCCTGGGAAGGCACACTCCTGTGTGTGACAAGGAGGTGAGCAACAGGGAGCCCAAGGAGGCACACTGCTGCGATACCCAGCACAGTGGGTTAGCCGAGGAGTCATGTCTCAGGGACGATGAAGAGGCATGCCATGGGGAGGCCATGAAGGCATGTCATGTCGAGGCTGAGGAGGCTTGTCTGCCATGAGGAGGTTGAGGAGGCTGAGGAGGTGCAGCATGGGGAGTCCGACAAGTTGTGTTGTGGAACGCAAGGAAGCACACTACAGGTGTACCAAAGAGGTACATTATGAGGATGACAAAGAGAAGCACCATGGGGACAGCAATGAGGCGCACTGTGGGAACAATGAAGAGACGTGCTGTGGGAATGCTGAGGAGGTGCCCCTCAAACCCCTCAAGGATGCTCCACCAAGAAGCACCACAGGGAAGCCAAGGAGGCATGACATGGGATGCCAAGGAAACGCACGTCAGGGATGCCTACAAGGCACGTGTACTGTGGGGAGGTGGAGGAGGTGTGCTGAAAGGAGGCCCAGGAGGTGTTCTGCAAGGAAGCCAAGGGTGTGCATCAAGGGGTGTCCAAGAAGGTTCGCCACGGGGATACTGAGGAGACACGCCATGGGGATGATGAAGAGGTGTGCTGTGGGGATGTGGAAAATCAAGCTATGGGGATGATGATGAGGCAAGCCACAGGAATGCAGAGGAGGCACGCTGCGCAGAGGCTGAGAAGGCATGCCATGAGGAGGCCAAGAAGGCGCATCATGGTGAGGATGAGGAGGCAAGCTGTGACAAAGCCGAGGAGGTGCACTGCAGGGAGGCAGGAAGGTATGCCACGGGGACACCAAGGAGGCACGCCGCATGGAGGAGGAAAAGTAAGGTCACAGGGATGATGAAGAGGCATGCAGCATGGAGACCGAGAAGGAGCACTGTGGGGAGGCCGAGAAGGCACACCACTCAGAGGTCGAGCATGTGAGCAGTGGGGAGGCCGAGGAGGTGAGGAGTGGGGAGGGGAAGCCAAGGAGGCATGCTGTGGGTACACGGAAGAGGCACATCACAGGGACCAGAGGCAGGATTGCGGCGGGGATGACAATGAGGCAGGCTGTGCGGATGACAATGAGGCAGGCTGTAGCGATGACAAGGAGGCGCCCCTTGAGGATGTTGAGGAAGCCGCAGGATTGCCAGAAGGCATGATGCAGAAATGCTGAGGAGGCAGGCATCGTGGACACTGAGGAGGTGTGCCACAGATACATTGAGGAAACACACTCTGGGGATGTTAATTAGGCATGATATGGAGATGCTGAGGAGTCAGTCACATGTGTGCCATGGTGTAGTCCACAAAGCATGTTGCAGGGATGTCAAGGAGGCACATTGCAGTGACATGGATGAGGCATGACTAAGGGACACTGAGGAGGCACATCACTGAGATGCAAAGGAGGCAAGCTGCAAGGAGGCTAAGATGGCAGCCTGCGGGAAGACTGAGGAGGCATGTGCACTGAGGGGAGCCAGAGGAGGCCTGCCACAGAGAAGCCAAGGGGGTGTGTTGCAAGAGGACTAGGGGATGCACCACAGGGAGGCTGAGGAGGTATGAACTGCAAAGGACGAGGAGGCCTGCCACAGGGAGGCTGAGGAGGCACACTGCAGGGAAGCTGAGAAGGCATATTGTGAGGAGGAAGAGGAGGTACACTGTGGGAAGGGCGACAAGACATGCCACATGGAGGCCAAGGAGGCTTACTGCAAGGAAGCCAAGGAGGCATGCTGCAGGGATACCAAAGAGGCATGCCACGAGGACGACTAGGAGACACCTCATGGTGATGTTGAGGAGGCCCGTCTGAGGATGCCAAGGAGGAGCACCGTGGTAAAGACGAGGAGGTGCGTTGCATGGATGCTGAGAATGTGCACTGCGAGAGTGACAAGTAAGCATGCTGCAGGGAAAATGAGATGTCCAATGGGGACGCTGAGGGGGTGTGCCACAGGGATTCTGAGAGGGGCCATGAGGACACTGAGGAGGCAAGGTGCATTGCTGGATGCTGAGAAAGCGCACTAAGAGGATGTTGTGGAAGCATGCCACCAGGATGAAGAGGAGGTATGCGAAGGAGGTGTGCCGAGGAGACACCAAGGAAGCGCAACTCTGGGAGACTGAGGAGGTGTGCCATAGGGAGTCCAAGGAGTCACACAATGGGGATACCAAGGAGACA
>JAPVLO010003043.1:0-26566 GCA_027257055.1 Cephalopachus bancanus
TTACAGAGATGTGAGTGGGACTGGGGGAAACCCCAGAGGGGTGACTGAGGCAGGCCAGGGCCAGACGATCACCCCTAGGCCTAAAGGGTTTGGATGTCTTGCGGGGGGGGGGGTTTGGAGCTAAAATAGCAGCTGAGACGAGAAAACTGACCAGTGAGGTCTGCAGCCAACCTGAAGCCCAGCTGGGCAGGAACCAGGGACTCAATACCCCAACCGCTCTCTTCTGCTGTTACTGCCTACTTTTTTAACCTGACTCGAACCCAGGGTATCTGGGACCTTTGTTGGTAGCATTCATAAAGGTCAGCCCGCAAAAGCCCAGGGCAGACAGAAAAATAAGTGTGTCTGGGAGACAAGGTGGAGGACACCCAGCACACCATCCTTTGGCTCATCGTGGCATGGTTGGTCCTCCAGGGGAAGCGTGTCTGTCCAGGGAGGGGACTTCCTTCCCGTTGAGCACAGAAAACAAAGAAAAAAGTAAATATGTCAGTGGTACTTTTTTTTTTTTTTTTTTTTGAGTTGGAGTCTCACTCTGTCACCCAGGCTGGAGTGCAAGTGCACCATCACTGCTCACCGCAGCCTTGACCTCCTGGGCTCGAGCGATCCTCCCGCCTCAGCCTCCAAAGTAACTGAGACTACAGGCATGCACAACCAAGCCTGGCTAATTTTTAAAATTTTTTGTAGAGATGAGGTCTCACTATGTTGCCCAGCCTGATTTCAAATTCCTGGGTTCAAGTGATCCTCCCCCCTCGGTCTCCCAAAAGTGCTGGGATTACAGGCATGAGCCACCGTGTCTGGCCAGCATCCTATATTCTGAAGAGAACTTTCTTTAACCCTGAGTAGCACTAATATTTAAGTTATGTAAGAACACTTTTTTAATGCGCCAGTATTTTACTTTCTTCCTGTCCTCTGGTATTTATTCAAAGTGCTTTTTAAACAAACTGGTCTGACAGAAACTGCATCTGGAGGAAGCTGGAGCACAAAACAAATAACTATATTTTTTTCTTTAAAGCACTTGGGTTCAACCTTTGAAGAGCCGAGTAGCTCACCTCAAGTAAGCCCAGTTCTCTGCCGTCAAGCCACCCATCTTCCTAGCTTATCACTGAAAGTCAAGCCCTGGCATTCAGCCCCTGACCTCCCACCCCAGAATTTCCCTCCTAACAGTCCCTCCTACTTCAAAGCCAGACACGCTCTCCAGAGATGTCTGTCTTCACTCTCCCTCCTTCCTCCTGGATGGCCTGGGGGAGGGGAAAGCTGTACTCCAATGGGGTAAGGAGAGACACAGGACAGAATGATTAAGGGGACAGAAACTCCCTGGCTGCTTGACGAGCACGTGGGAAGGTGCAGCTGCATTCTTTTTAAATAGACTCTTTTTTTGTTTGTTTGTTTAATTTTTTAAATAGAGACATGTCTCGCTGGGTTGCCCAGGCTGGTCTTGAACTCTTGAGCTGAAGCATTCCTCCTGCCTTGGCCTCCGGGAGTTCCTGGGATTATAGACATAAGCCACTGTACCCTGCAGATGCATTCTATAAGCAGCAGATAGGTACGGTGGGCCAGGAGAGGGGAAAGACAGTAATATAATTTGTATTTGTACTTTCTTTAATTTATTATTATTATTATTATTATTATTTTGAGCCTGAGTCTCACTTTGTCACCCAGGCTGGAGTGCAGTGGCACGTGCATGGCCACTGCAACCTCGACCTCTTGGGCTTAGGTGATCCTTCCATCTCAGCCTTCCGAGTAGCTGGAATTACAGGCACGCGCCACCATGCCTAGCTAATATTTTGGTTTATTGTAGAGATGAGGTCTCACCAAGTGGCCCAGGCTGGTCTTGAACCTCTGAGCTCAGGCAATCCTCCTGCCTTTGCCTCCCAAAGTGCTGGGTTTATAGGCACGAGCCACCATCCCCAGCCTTAATTTTTTGTTTAAACACTGGGTCTTGCTCTGCTGCCTAGGCTGAAGTACAGAGGTGCGATCATAGCTCACTGCAGCCTCAAGCTCCTGGGCTCAAACAATCCTCCTGTCTCAGCCTCTTGAGTAGCTGGGACTACAGGAGTGCACCATCATACCGGGCTACATTTTTAGTTTTGTATTTTATTTATTTTTAAAAAGTGGATTTTTTTTGTTTGGTTGGTTTTTGTTTTGTTTTATTTTTTGTAAAGACAGGATCTTGCTATGTTGCCCAGGTTGGTCTCGAACTCCTGGTCTCAAGTGATCCCTAAGTGCTGGGATTACAGGCATGAGCCACCGTGCCTGGCTGGTAATTGTCTTTTCTTGACCGTCTCCTCCAATCCCTCCAAAGTTAAAAATTAAAAAAAAAAAACCAACAAGTTCAGGCTTTATTTAGAGATCCAAAGACTTGCCCACAGGTACTGAACTAAGTGTTTAATGATGTCCAAGCCTGCCCCACCCTGCCTCTGTTCCTTCTCTGACCCATCACTCTCAGATTGTTTGACACACGGGTGCTGCCTGCCAGGCCCCGGCGCAGAGGACCATGGGACTGCCTGTTAGTGTGGACCTAATACACATGCCCCTTGCATCGTCGGCATCCTGGGACACATCTCAGGTCCTTTGGCCAGTTCCATCCTGCATCCCTCCGAGCCCAAGCTGGATTGTGGTACCGGGGGGTGATCTGTGAACGCACCATCCAGACCCAGAGCCAGACTGAGGGATTGGGCAGGGGAGCCTGGACAGGCACCATGCTGGCCTGGCCACTCCCCTGAGTCAAGCGCCCTTCCCCACCCAGTGCTGGAGTCATAATCCTCAGGAAGGCTGCACAGCCAGAGTTTCTTCTTCAAGACAACTGCAGGTTTAGTGTACTAACCTCCTCGTGTACGAAGCTGTTCGAATGGTCACAGGGTGCCCTTGGCCCCTCGGTTAAGGCAGGATGCCAGGCCTCTGCTCATCTTCAATATTTCTGGATGTCCACAGGGAATTTCTCCTCCGTCCTTATCATTAAGTCAGTTCAATCACAACGTTATGTCCTGGAATCTGCTGCCAGTGTCCTGTACTGACACCGCGTGCTGCCAGAAGTGCAGGACAGCATAGGGGGACAGCACCTTGTCCCCCTTCTCAGGTTTCACTGTTATTAGAAAATAAGAAGGCTGGGCACGGTGCTCATATCTGTAATCCCAGCATGTTGGGAGGCTGAGGCAGGAGGATTGCTTGAGTCCAGGAGGGTGACACCAGCCTGGGCGACACAGGAAGACCTCATCTCTAAAAAAAATAAAAAAATCAAAAAAAATAAATTAGCCAGGTGTGGTGGTGTGCACTTGTAGTCCCAGCTACTCTGGAGGCTAAGGTGGGAGGATCACCTGAACCCAGGAGGTCAAGGATGCAGTGAGCCATGATTGTGCCACTGCATTCCTGCCTGGGCCACAGGGTGAGACCCTTGACTCAAACAAAAAGAAAAGAAAGACATACTGTTGCAGCTCTGTGGTTTGAGATAAGAGGATATACTACAACTTCTGACTTCTGGACTTTTCTTTTTTATTGTAATTTGAATACGTACACGTTAGACTACTTTTTTTTTTTTGAGTTGGAGTCTCACTCTGTCGCCCAGTCTGGAGTGCAGTGGCATAATCCAAGCTTACTGCAGCCTCAGCCTCCTGGGATCGAGCTCTCCTCCCATTTCAGCCTCCCGCGTAGCTGGGACTACAGACTCACACCACCACGTGTGAGTTGGAGTTCTCCTGATTGAATTCCAGGAGCAAGCCCAGTCAGCAATGAAGGGCTACACGAATAATATTTTTTTGTTATAATGTTGGTGAGAAAAAAGATTGCTTCTTGCCCGGGGCCACTGTTTGTGTGGAGTCTGCATGCGTGCCCCTTTCTGTGTGGATTTTTTCTGGGTACTCCAGTTTCCTCCCACGTCCCAAAGATGTAGCATGTTAGGTTCACTGGCGTGCCTCAGTGGTTCCAGGATGAGTGAGTGTGGGTATGCGGGAGAGAGTGGCATCCTGGCTGGGACTGGCTCTGTTGTAGCTCTTGGAGCTGCCGGGATGGTCTCTGGTCATCCTCAGACCTGAACTGAAATACGAGGGTAACGAATTATCTTATTCTTATAAATCTTTCTTAAATGTATGTCTGGCCCACATTCATTTCAATGTTTTGTGCTAGAAGTGTTCTGATCTTTATTTACAAGTTTGGTGATGTTTTTGTGACCAGAAATATACCGTAGGAACTGAAACTCTTGTTTCTACCAACGAGTCTATGGTAAAATTGGTTTCACTTAAAATTACGGTTTCTAGAAATCTATTGATTTCTCCCCCCCATTTAACAAAATGTTAGGCCTTTATTAAAACGAGGCTTACAAAGAATTTTTTATGACAAGGAAACATGCTTATGAAATAATATATAATTAAACCTATCAATTAAAAGCATAAATTAAAAGTAATACCATAACTATATCATTATGAACTCAAAAATCCTTTAGAGTACTTGACTCCACTTTGCTTTTGTCCCCTGGGCATGCTGTCCTTCAGGAAGCTTGACAGGAATGTGTAGAGTGGGATTCTCTTACTCCAAGATCCACTGACCACATCACCTATGCATCATCTAACACGATCACATCTTACTTTGACATGTTGGATGCTGGTTTAGGGTTTATTTACATGTCAGAGATCCTTGTATGGTAGAATTAAAGGCTGGGTTTGTGGCTCACGCCTGTACTCCCAGCACTTTTAGGAGGACGAGGTGGAAGGATCGCTTAAGCTCAGGAGTTTGAGACCAACCTGGGTAACATAGGGAGATCTCGTCTCTATAAATAATTTAAAGAATGAACCAGTTGTGGTGGTGTGTGCCTGTAATCCAAGCTACTCGGGAGGCTGAGGTGGAAGGATCGCCTGAGCCCAGGAGGTCAAGGCTGCAGTGAACTGTGACGGTGCCACTGCATTCCAGTCTAAGCAACAGAATGAGACTCCGACTCAAAAAAGAAAATAATAAACAAACAAACAAAAAAATAAATAAATAAAATGAAAGATTAGTGAGTCTCCCCCATCCTCCCAAAAAGAGTTCCTTGCCATGTGTTCTCACTGAGAGCATATCGTAGAAATAGTCAACAGATAGGAGAGTTAAGTTCTCAACTTTACGGTCCAGGTTTTGTTTCTGGAATTGTCCAGAGATCGGTGGATGCCAGAAAGCACAATGAGGCGGCCGGGTGTAGGGGCTCACGCCTGTAATCCCAGCACTTTTGGAGGTCAAGGTGGGAAGATCGTTTGAGCTCTGGAGTTCTAGACAGCCTGGGCAACATCGCGAGATCTCGTCTCCGCAAAAAAGCAAAAAGGGGCCAGTGAAGTTTCACAACAAGGTAGACTTGAGCTGAATACTCGTAACATCATGAAAAAAGCTGGGACAGGGCTGGCGAGCTCGTCTAGCTGCAGGGCTGCTCTCCAGACAGGTAATAATAGTGTCCAAAAGCATATGGTAAATGTGTCTTTGAATCAAGGGAACTGACCTACTGCATGATAAGGCAGCAGAAGTTTGGTTTTTCTTTTCTTTTCTTTTTTTTTTTTTAGTCAGAGTCTCACTATCACCCAGGCTGGAGCGTGGTGGCATGCTCCCGGCCACTGCAGCCTCGACCTGCTGGGCTCATGCACTCCTTTGGCCTCAGCCTTCCGAGTAGCCGGAACTACAGGCATACACCGCCACGCTCGGCTAATTTTTGTATTTATTGTAGAGATGAGGTCTCACCTCATCACCAAGTGGCCCAGGCTGTTCTGGAACCCCTGGGTTCAGGCAATCCTCTGGCCTCGGCGACCTCCCAAAGCGCTGGGATTATAGGCGTGAGCCACCACACCCAGTCTAAGCAGGGGAGACACTTCATCTTCACCAGATGCTGGTACTCGGGTTCCCCATGCTCTAAGGAGGAAAAAAGGTGCAGCCCCTGGGGAAGGGGAAAGGGAAGAAGAGGTCGAAGTGCCTGGTCTTAGTCGAGGGGGCAGGAGCTTTGGTCTAGAATTTCGGGGCCAGCAGGGGCCTGTGTCTAGGCCTTAAGGACAGAAGCCTTGAGCAGAGAAGACCTGGAAAACTCACACTCTTGAGCAGGCAGGACTGGTGGAGGAGCTCCCCTCTAGACCCGCCAGCTACTCCTGGGAGTAAGGCGCTGATGCCACTCCAGACCCGATGCCACCTCTAGACCTGACTTGCCAGACAGGGGAGGGGCTTGCTTAGAGTTGGCAGAAGTGTCAAGAGCCACTGAACCTGCAGCCGAGGGGACTGAGTCACACAGAAGAGGAGTTCCATCTTTTTTTTTCTTTGAGTCGGAGTCTCACTCGGTCGCCCAGACTGGAGGGTGGTGGCACGCTCCCGGCCACCGTAGCCTCGACCTGCTGGGCTCAAGCCATCCTTGCACCTCAGCCTTCCAAGTAGCTGGGACTACAGGCACACGCCACCATGCCCGGCTAATTTTTTGATTTATTGTAGACATGAGGGCTCGCCAAGTTGCCAGGGCTGGTCTCGAACCCGTGGGCTCAGGCAATCCTCTCATCTCGGCCTCCCAAAGTGCTGGGATTATAGGCCTGAGCCCAGCCTGGAGGAGTTCCATCTTGAAGGGACACTTAGCCCAGTGTCAGAGCGTAGTAGGGGCTGGACAAACGTTGACTGAGGTGATGGTTAGGGTTGGAGAGGCAGAAGTACACAGGAAACATTTTTCCTACAATGTAACAACATATGTCATCCACTACTACGTGGTGAGGCACAGCCAAAATCACACAGGACGCTGCATGTGTGGGGATCAAGATGATGCTACCACAAAGAAGAGACCCAAACATTCACAGACTTGAAAAGGGCAGACATTTGTTTCTCTCCGATGGAACACTCTGATGAGCATAGGCTGTCAAGACTGCTCTGCTCCACCAAGCCACTCAGGCTCCAGGGCTTCTTCCACCATTGCAGCACCCGAACTGTGCACCAGGTGGTCCCAGAGAGCCTCAGTGGGATGGCAGGGCATCATGGAATGTGTCACAAAGTTAATTTTAATTTTTTTCTGAGTACAGTGGTATGATCACGGTTTACCACAGTTTCGACCTCCTGGGCTCAGGAGATCCTCCAGCCTCAGTCTACAAGTAGCTTACCCAGCTAATTTTTAATTTTTTTTTTTTTTGAGTTGCAGTCTCACTCTGTGGCCCAGACTGGAGTGCAGTGGCCACTCCTGGCCACCGCAGCCTCGACTTGCTGGGCTCTGGTGATCCTTCTGTCTCAGCTTTCCAAGTAGCCAGAACTACAGGCGTTCGCTACCACACCCGGCTAATTTTTTTTTTTTTATTGTAGAGACGAGGTCTCACCAAGTTGCCCAGGTGGGTCTCAAACCCGTGGGCTCAGGCAATCCTCTTGCTTTGGCCTCCTAACGTGCTGGGATTACAGGTGTACCCGGCCTGAATGCAACAAATTTTTGAGGAAAACACAGTGGTTGTTAACATCTGACGTGCCACAAAAACTGTGACCTACTAGGTACTTCACAGTATCAATTTTAAATAGCACCATTTTCTTCTTATTACTCTTGTCCCCCCCTTTTTTGAGTTGGAGTTTCGCTCTGTTGCCCTGGATGGAGTGCAGAGGCACACTCACGGTCACCGCAGCCTCGACCTGTTGGGCTCAGGTGATCCTTCCGCCTCAGCCTTACAAGTAGCTGGAACCCCAGGCATGTGCCACCATACCCAGCTAATTTTTTGATTTATCGTAGAGATGAGGTCTCACCATGTTGCCCAGACTGATCTCGAACCTGTGAGTTCAGACTATCGTCTCGTCTCCCTCTCCTGCTTTAGTCTCTTAAAGTGCTGGGATTACAGGCATGAGCCACTGCACCCTGATTACTTTTTTCTTTCAGTGTACACAAACTCTTTGCAAATGGTTGCTAAGTGTTGGGAAACAACTCTCCATGGACCTGTGAAGGGTTTGCACATGTTATAAGGGGAGATCCTGACTGCCTTTGATCCTGAATATCTTTTCAAAGATATTTGTGTAGTTAATAGCCTTGGGAGGCAGTGGTAGTGACCTCCTCTGGAGCAAAGAGCAGGTCTGTTTACTGTTCAATATAATAAAGATAATGTCTCCCTTCAGGACAAAGATCAGTCAGGTTTACTGCCCGTTGTAAAAGATTCATATTGCTGAAGTTTGGTAACCTGAGATTCAGGTGACCTCTCGTGTAATACAACCTGCTGAGTGTGCAGGTATCATATGGCTCTCTTCACTGTAGAAATTAGGGTTCAGAAAGCCAGAGCTAATTATGACACTTATGATTGCTACTGCCATGAATAATAAACTTCTTCCTCTCTGACCCAGGAGTCTCATGTCTTCTACCAGAGTTCGTAAACTGTAACAGGCTGACTTGTTAGTTTATGCCTAGGATAACATCTCAGACCTTCACAGTTCTTAACACGAAGTTATTAGGACGCATGAACTTATTAGGGTACTTGTACAAAACTACTTAATAAACAGAACTGCTGGGTATTTCTTTTTGTTCGGGAGCATCGTGATAAAATGACTGAGGCATTAAAGACGCTACAAACTGAAAAGTTTGGGAATTTCTGGCTCTGTGCGTTGTTCTCAAATCCTGTTTGAGACCTGTCTCTTTCCAGCTGGCAGGGAGGGAATAGGGAGAAAGTCCAGGGAAGCAATTTCTTTTACTTTATTGTTTGTGTGTTTGTTTGTTTATTTATTTGAGACAGGGTCTTGCTATGTGGCTCAGGCTGGTCTTGAACTCCTGGGCTCAAGTGATCCTCCTTGCCTCAGCTTCCCAAAGTGCTGGGATTACAGACATGAGCCACTGCACTCGACCACCAGTTTCTTTTTAAAAGCAAGCCAAGTCGGGCCCAGTGGCTCAGCCTGTAATCTCGCGCCTTTGGGAGGCTGAGGTGAGTGGATTGCCTGAGCCCGCGGTTTGAGACCCGCCTGGGCAGCGAGACCTCATCTCTACAATAAATCAGAAAAATCAGCCGGGCGTGGTAGCGCGCGCCTGTAGTTCCAGCTACTCGGAAGGCTGAGGCGGAAGGATCGCCGGAGCCCAGCGGGTCGAGGCTGCAGTGGCCAGGAGCGGCCACTGCACTCCAGTCTGGGTGACAGAGTGAGACTCCAACTCAAAAATAATAATAATAATAAATAAAGATAAAAGCAAGCCAGGCACATGTTAACATACCTCTCTAGCTCTTGTTCCACTGGTGAACTTGGTCATGTGGCTACAGCCAGCTGCAAAGGAGACTGGGAAGTGGAATCACTAGATGAATGTTTATGTGCCTGGCTTAAACTCTACAGCTCTGGGCAAAGAAGAGATGGATGGGTGGACATGGTGGACAACTCTCATTCTTCACCATGAAGACATTTCCCTATGGCTAGCTATTGCTGCTCGAAATAATACTCCTGGCTGAAATGTATAAACAATCTTTTGATATCTTCAATGTGAGCTGGCTCTGGCTCTGTGTGGTTTTTATCTGACGGGATTTGCCCTGGTAATCTCTATACTTTTCTTCCTTCCTTCCTCTTTCTTGGCATCCTAACTTCCGGAACCCATTAATGAGGATCTTTTTTTTTTAAAAAGTTAGAGTCTCACTCTGTTGCCCAGGCTGGAGTGTAGTGGCACATTCACAGTCACCACAGCCTCGACCTGCTGGGTTCAGGCAACCCTTCCACCTCGGTCTTCCAAGTAGCTGGAATCACAGGCGCACACCACCATGCCTGGCTAATTTTTTGATTTATTATAGAGACAAAGTCTTGCCAGGTTGCCCAGGGTGGTCTCGAACCCCTGAGCTCAGGCAATCTTCTACCTCTGCCTCCCAAAGTACTGGGATGACAGACGTGAGCCACTGCGCCTGGTGAATGAGAATCTTTTTATCAGCAAACACTGGGATGCCCGGCTTCCTGTCTTGGGTGATAGGTGCTGGGATTTGCACTGTGTGCTCATGGGCTTCGAGTTCTTGGTGGAGGGTGGAGTCGTGTGTAGAGCAAAGACACTAGACTTGTGTTTACGGTAAAGCAGAGTGGCGTGACCACCGAATGCAGGCCGGAGTGGATCCAGGCTTTGATGGGCCTGAGGCTTGAACAATGTATCTTTTCTTCTTTCTTTGAGAGAAAGATACAAAATCAAGCATGTATAAAGAATATTTATTCTCATTTTTATTACTTATCCAAAATAAATGTTCATTTAGAATAAGTAATTATAACCATGCTCAAATATAAAAATGCTAGTAAGTTTACTAACACCACAACATTTTTAAAAAACATAATATTTTAATTCGTTAACTGTTCAACATAACGCTATACTCCTTTTGGATAAATTTTATATAGACAATAACCCTAAAAATATACAAAATTAATCTTTCAAATCCTAATATATCTTTCAAAATTAATCTTTCAATCTCTCTCTATATATATATAGATCTGATCTGATGTAAGGAGGAACTTCTCGCACGAATGTGCTTGCTATTGGTAATACTGCTACAGGTCTAGCTAAGCCCTATTCATGCAGAAATTGTGATCATGCTTTGTGAGATTCCCATCAAAAAAGAAAAAAAAAGTATTGTGTTAATAATTGTGTATACTGTACTATCAAGAATATTTCTTTTTTTTTGAATCTGAGTCTCACTCTGCTGCCCAGGCTGGAGTGTAGTGGCATGCTCACGGCCACCGCAGCCTCAACCTGCTGTGCTCAGGTGTAATCTTTCCACCTTAGCCTTCCAAGGAGCTGGAACTATAGGCGTGCACTACCACACCTGGCTTATTTTTTGATTTATTGTAAAGAGGAGGTCTCACCAAGTTGCCCAGGCTGGTCTCGAACCCTGAGCTCAGGCAGTCCTCTTGCCTCAGCCTCCCCAAGTGCTGGGACAGGCTTGAGTCACCACGCCTAGCCTAAGAATATTTCTGATGGTAGCAAACTTTTGTTTTCACTAGCTGTCATTGAGAACTGAATCGTCCACTCACAAATGTACACATCTGATGATTGGAAGACTTTTCTGAAGATTGGCTTTGGCTTCATACATTTCAAACCTTATTTCTCCTCCTTTACTTATGTGTATTTCTGAGGCTGAGATGTGTCATACCATGGTTTTGGCCCTTGGACCTGCACCTTCATGATATGACATCAGGGAATTGGCAGGTGGGTTAAGAGTATTCCTGACAGCCGGGCTTGGTGGCTCAGCCTGTAATCCCGCGCTTTGGGAGGCTGAGGTGAGTGGATTGCCTGAGCCTGCGGGTTCGAGACCTGCCTGGGCAACTTGGCGAGCCCTCATCGCTACAATAAATCAAAAATTAGCCAGGTGTGGTAGCACATGCCTGTAGTTCCAGTTACTTGGAAGGCTGAGGCAGAAGAATTGCCGGAGCCCAGCAGGTTGAGGCTGCAGTGGCCAGGAGTGGCCATGCACTCCAGTCTGGGTGACAGAGTGAGACTCCAATTCAAAAAAAAAGAAGAGTATTCCTGACACCCATTGCTATACTGGGAGGTCTAGAAATAATCTAACTAAACATGGAAGCAATGGCAAACACAAACAAGGGAGCACCCCCAAAGTCTGGAATTTATTTGTAAAAAATTGTGTATTTATTCTTATATGTTGAAACTTCAGTCACCTTCAAAGTGCTCTCCATTTAATGCAATACCACCTGTTGAGATGCTTTTTCCACTGCTCAAAACAGGTCTTAAACCCATCCATTTTGGGTGAAGGGGAAAAAAACCCTCATCAATTTGAATGTTTAAGTGCTTCTGTTGTTTTTTGTTTCACCTCTTCCACATTGACAAAATGTTCCCCTTTGAGGACTTTTTTCATTCAGGGAAGCAAAACAGAAAAGTCACTTGGAGAGAGATTGGGTGAACTGAAATGGTGGGGCATGGGTGTCATGCCATGTTTGGTTAAAAACCGATGAACACTCGTAAGTCACCCATCGTTCAGGTCACACCTCGGTGGGACCTCCACAAATATTAGGGCCACACTCCCAGTGGGGCCTCCAGAATGTTAGGTCAGACCCACTGGGGACGTGGGGTGTGTGGTGTGCAATCCAATGCCACATGAAAGATGCAAAGAATTGCACAGAAGTTAGATCAGAAAATATAGTATATTTAGAAAATAAACTGGGGAAAGGGAGAGAGAGAGAGAGAAAGGAGAGAGATTTACCTCCTGAAGGCAGGGAAAGGGGCCAATGCCTGGAAACATGGCCTGGCCATATCTCAAACAGCACATGGCCACACCATAGCTTAGCAAGCCAATGGCCTGGCAATGGCGAATGATGACTCCGTCGAGTCCTTTTAACGCTTCCTGAGGGGGAAGGGCATTAAAGTGATTGAGTGGCAGTCTGTTCCACATCATCGCAAAGGGGCAGGTACGCTCAGGTACTAACATCAGGTGATGGACAGCAGGAAGATGGGTGGGCTAGTCACATGATTGCTGCCAAGTCACATGATTGGTGGGTAAGATGGGAGGAGACAAGGAATGGGGTTTTCCTGCAAGAGACCTGTCAGACGGTCCATGCCTCAAGCTCTTCATCAAAAAGGTGGTCTTATTATCATTTCCTGTGACTTAAGCCAGCTAAGAGCCTGAAAGTTTCTTAGAGATTATTATGCTAAAGCATGAATTGGCCGGACTCGGTGGCTCAGCCTGTAATCCCGCGCCTTCAGGAGGCTGAGGTGAGTGGATTGCATGAGCCCGTGGGTTCGAGACCCGCCTGGGCAGCAGGACCTCATCTCTACAATAAATCAAAAAATCAGCCGGGCGTGGTAGCGCGCCCCTGTAATTCCGGCTACTCGGAAGGCTGGGGTGGAAGGATCGCCGGAGCCCAGCAGGTCGAGGCTGCGGTGGCCGGAAGAGGCCACTGCACTCCAGTCTGGGCGACAGATGAGACTCCTACTCAAAAAAAAAACAACAAAAAAAACCATGAATTGAATGGTTGGTTTGTTCTTGTCTTGCACCTGATGGAGATTTACCAAGGGGATGGAGCAGGCTGCCAGCTTGGCCTGCAGTAAAATGTCTGAACGCTTCCTAAAACCTGCTTATTGGAAACCTATCTATCTATGTCTACTGTGTGCTAGATTCAAAGTATGTTAGTCTAAGCAAAAATGGCTATGCTGAGGCAAAATGTGAGCTAAGTTTATTATAAATTCCTCAGGCCCCTCCCTTCAACCATCATGAAGTTGGCAAATGTGTTGAAAGAATCTCCAGCACACGCATGTTTACTGCAGCACTATTCACAATAGCAAAACATGGAACCAACCGTGCCGCCCATCGAAAGAGGTCTGGATAAAAAAATGTGGTGCACGTACACCATGGAATATTACGCAGACATAAAGAAGGACAACATTATGAACTTCACAGCAACTTGGGTGGACTTAGAGTCTGTACGCTGAGTGATCTATCACAGAAACCAAGAACTGAGTACCACATGTTCTAACTCATAAGCAGACCTTGAACAATTATCAAAATACCGTAAAAAAGGGGTTGGCAGTTTTGGGGGAAACTGCCGGGGGGGGCACACTTCACCCGCAGGACCTGCATAATGAACATTGGTATACCTAATCCTGAATTGTACTCCACATCTTTAAAATTAAAGAAAAAAAAGGTTCACCGGAGTCGAACATAGCCTCTCACAATAACACTAGACGGTACACTGATGCGATGGGTTCCTAGAACACTTGCCTAGCAGTGAAGCCTGTACTACAAAGAGCCCACCCTCCAAAAGACAATCTGTTTTGTTTTGTTTTGTTTTTTGAGTTGGAGTCTCACTCTGTCGCCCAGACTGGAGTGCATTGGCCACTCCTGGCCACCGCAGCCTCGACCTGCTGGGCTCCAGCGATCCTTCCTTCTCAGCCTTCCAAATAGCTGGAACTACAAGCGTGCGCTACCATGCCCGGCTTTTTTTTTTTTTTTGGATTTATTGTAGAGATGAGGTCTCGTCAAGTTGCCCAGGCGGGTCTCGAACCTGTGGGCTCAGGCAATCCACTCACCTCAGCCTCCCAAAGGCGTGGGATTACAGGCTGAGCCACCGAGCCCGGCTTTTTTTTTTTTTCATCCTTCTTGTAAATACATGCCACACAGTCCCAACTTTATGAATTCCCAGCCCACCTCCTCCTTAGATACCAAAACTGTTTTCCACCAACTCATCACTACTTTGCAGAAGTCTGAGGGTGAGAAGGTTAGAGAGGAAAGATGTAGTGATCTTTTTTGTTTGTTTTTTTTTGAGTTGGAGTCTCACTCTGTCGCCCAGGCTGGAGTGCAGTGGCATGCTCCTGGCCGCTGCAGCCTTGACCGCTGGGCCCCGGCCATCCTTCCACCTCACCCTTTCCCAAGGAGCCGGAACTACAGGCGCGCTACCATGCCCGGCTAATTTTTTGATTTATTGTAGAGACGAGGTCTCACCAAGTTGCCCGGCTGGGTCTCTAGTCTGCGGGCTCAGACAATCGACTCGCCTTGGCCTCCCAAAGTGCAGGGATTACAGACTGAGCCACAGAGCCCGACCAGATATAGTGATCTTAAACAATTTTTGCTGAAAGTGAAAATATTCTGGCTTTCCAAAGTTTGTAAAAACATATGACCGTGGGAACACGTTGTTAGGGATGTTGGTGGTGGCATGAGAAAGAGGAAATTGACTCAAAAGGCTTCATTGCTCTAGACTACAAGTGACCACATACAAACCGATGCGACAGCCTCTAGAACCAGCCATCGTTTTGAAGCTCTTTAAATTTATAAAAAATTCTCTTTTTAAAATTTTAATTAAATTGGATTTTCTTTAGAGTCTCGCCTTGTCACCCAGGCTGGTGAGCAGTGGCACAATCATACTCACTGTCGCCTCGAACTCCTGGGCTCAAGAGATTCTCCTGCCTCAGGTTCCTGAGTAGCTGGGACTACTGACGTGCATCACCACTCCTGGCTAATTTTTTGACTTTTTATATTTATTTTTTTTTGAGTAGGAGTCTTGCTCTGTCACCCAGGCTGGAGTGCAGTGGCACGCTCACAGCCACCGCAGCCTCGACCTGCTGGGCTCAGGCGATCCTTCTGCCTCAGCCTTCCAAGTAACTGGAACCACAGGGGCGCATCGCCACACCTGGCTAATTTTTTGATTTATTATAGAGACAGGTCTCGCCAGGATGCCCAGGCTGGTGTCGAACCCTGGGCTCAGGCCATCCTCTTGCCTCCATCTCCCAAAGTGCTGGGTTTGCAGGTGTGAGCCACTGTCCCCGGGCTTTTTATTTTTAGAGACAGAGTCTCACTGTGTTGCCCAGGCTGGTTTGGAACTCCTTGTCTTAAGCGATTCTCTTGCCTCGGCCTCCCAAAGCGCTGGGATGACAGGCGTGAGCCATCACACCTATCACAGAACTTTCATATTCATGATCATATTTGATGCTCAGAGCAGCCTGTAGGTCACCACAGCAGATCCCAAAGCTTTGGGAAGTAAAATAATTTGCTCCAGGTGAGCAAAATTGCTGGGGCTCAAAACTGAGGCCTTCCAACTTCACAATTCATGTTCTTTGCCACATCAGAAAAGAATTACATGAGAAACCTTTGCCCGGCATATACTAACTACTCAATAAACATTGTGGAACAAATCAAAGAAAAGAAGGAAGTAGAGTGGAAGCCAGGAATCCTTGAAGCAATCAAGGAAGGATCCTTTAGTGGGAAGGAAAATAGTCCAGGATCTCATCCGTCCTTCTGGGACGGATACTTTCTGGGATTTCTTCCAGGCGTCAATTGTCTTCCTCGCCCAGCGGCCCAGTCCAGTGTAATAAGGGAACAGAATACAGGCGATTACTCCATACATGGGCTCTGGGTTCATGTGCCTCCATAGAGGGTTACAGGGAGAGAGTGAGCGGGGTTTTTCCCCCTGCAGGTGGGGGAGGGGGTAATGGGGACCAGAAGGGTGAGCCTTAATTAGGGCTAATCGTGGCTTTCACAAATGAAGAAAATGTGCCTAGGTTGATTTCAGATGCATGTGTCGTTCACCAGTTGAATGCTTGTTGCTTAATTTTAGTTATTTGGTGGGAAGAGTCTGGAGGGGAAATCTGGACTTATTTTTTTGGGCTTTTTTGTGTGTGTGTGTGAGTCGGGTTTCACTCTGTCGCCCAGACTGGAGTGCAGTGGCCGCTACCGGCCACTGCAGCCTCGACCTGCTGGGCTCCGGCAGTCCTTCCACCTCAACCATCCAAGTACCTGGAACCACAGGCGCGCGCTACCATGCCCGGCTAATTTTTGATTTATTGTAGAGATGAGGTCTCGCCAAGTTGCCCAGGCGGGTCTCGAACCCACGGGCTTAGGCGATTCACTCACCTCAGCCTCCCAAAGCGCGGGATTACAGGCTGAGCCACCGACTTTTTTTTGGACTTTTTGTTTTTGTTTTTTGAGTTGGAGTCTCACTCTGTCGCCCAGACTGGAGTGCAGTGGCACGCTCCCGGCCATCGCAGCCTTGACCTGCTGGGTTCCAGCGATCCTTCCGCCTCAGCCTTCCAAGTAGCTGGAACTACAGGCATACACCACCATGGCTGGCTACTTTTTTTTTTTTTAATTTATTGTAGAGATGAGGTCTCACCAAGTTGCCCAGGCGGGTCTCAAACCCTCAGACTCTGGCATTTTTTGAACTTTTAATCTAAAGAACTGATGGCCTGGCTGGGTGTGGTGGTTCACACCAGTAACCCAACACTTTGGGAGGCAGAGGCAAGAGGATTACCTGAGCCTAGGGGTTCGAGACCAGCCTGGGCAACATGGTGAGACCCCGTCTCTACAATAAATCCAAAAGGCCAGGCTCAGTGACTCAAGCCTGTAATCCCCGCACTTTGGGAGGCCGAGGTGAGGGAATTACCTGAGTTCACAGGTTTGAAAACAGCCTGGGCAACTTTTGAGACCTCATCTCTGCATTAAAATTGAAAAATTAGCCAGGCATGGTAGCAAGCACCTGTAGTTCCAGCTACTTGGAAGGCTGAGGCGGAAGGATCACCAGAGCCCAGCAGGTTGAGGCTGCGGTGGCCGGGAGCGGCCACTGCACTCCAGTCTGGGTGACAGAGTGAGACTCCAACTCAAAAAAACAAAACAAAACAAACAAAAAAATTAGCCAGGAGTGGTGGTGTGTGCCTGTAATCCCAGTTTCTTGGGAGGCCGAGTGGAAGGATCGCCTGAGTCCCGCAGGTCAAAGGGTTTTGGTGGCCGTGAGCATGCCACTGCACCCCAGCCTGGGCTCAAAAAAAAAAAAAAAAAAAAGAGAGAGAGAGAGAAAGTTCTGCTGGCCTGACTTTATTTCATACGTAGTGAGACAGGCGATGGGCTCTCGTTTCTCTTTTGCTTTGTCTGACCTCAGACGGGACAGGCTTTTCATGTGGTGTTCCAGCACCTAAAAGCAGAGGAGAGGATGGACACTTACGAAAGTAGATTTCACTGAGTCCAGTCCATACAGGGATTTCACAGGTCCCTGGGAGATATAGACACACACACACACACACACACACACACACACACACACACACACACACACATTTTTTTGAGTTGGAGACTCACTCTATCACCCAAGCTGGAGGGCAATGGCTCGCTTTCAGCCACCGCAGCCTCGACCTGCTGGGCTCAGGCAATCCTTCTGATTCAGCATTTCAAGTAGCTGGAACTACAGGCATGTGCCACCAAAGCCCAGTTAATTTGTTTTTTTAAAATTTATTGTAGAGATGAGGTCTTGCCATGTTGCCCACACTGGTCTTGAACCCGCGGGTTCAGAAAATCCTCTCACCTCAGCCTCCCAAAGTGCTGGGATTATAGGCGTGAGCCACCATGTCCGACATATATAATTCTGAATCAGAGTCATACTGTCACCTAGGCTGAAGTGCAGTGATTCGCTCACGGCCACCGTAGCCTTGACCCGCTGAGCTCAGTGATCCTTCTGCCTCAGCCTTCCAAGTGGCAGGGACTCCAGGCACGCACCACCACAGTTGGATAATTTTTTGATTTATTGTAGAGACGAGGTCTTGCCAAGTTGCTCAGGTTAGTCTTGAACGCCTGGACTCAGGCAATCCTCTCGTCTTGGCCTCCCAAAGAGCTAGAATTACAGACGTGAGCCCCCGCACCCAGCCTTCCTTGGGATTTCTGACAGCCCAAAGTCTAGCCTTTAGCAAGAGGGTAGGAAGGACTTATTTAAAACCAGAGTCCAGAATATAGAGAGTTGAAAGGTCAGAGAACTGAGTATGGACAGAGGTCTCAATCCAGGAGGTGGAGTCTGTTTAGAATCACTTTATTTATGTTTAAACCTTTGGTGGCCTCCTGCTGCTCTTAGAATAAAAGCCAGACTCCTCATTGCAGCACACCAGGGCCCCAAACGTCCTGGCCCTAACCTCTCTCTCTGACTTCCTGTGCTCCCGCCAAAATTTGGGCACCCTCCCAGTCCTGGCCCATGCTGTCCCCCCCTGTCTTGCAGCCTTTGCATTTGCTGTTTCCTGGTTGTTTTCGTTGTTCTTCTTCTTTTGAGACAGAGTCTCCCTCTGTGGCCCAGGCTGGAGGACAGTGGTACCATCACGGCTCACTGTAGCCTTGACTTCCTGGGCTCAGGCGATCCTTCCGCCTCAGTCTCCCAAGTAGCTGGAACTACAGGCACACATCCCTATACCTGGCTAAGTTTTTGTTTGTTTGTCGGTCTGTTTGTTTGTATAGATAAGGTCTCACTATGTTACCCAGGCTTGTCTCTAATTCCTGGGCTCAGGCAATCCTTCCACCTCAGCCTACCCAAGTGTTGGGATGACCGGCATAATCCACCGCCCCCTGCTCAAAAAGTATTTTTTAAAAAGTGTTTCCGGCCAGGCACAGTGGCTCAAGCCTATAATTCCCAGCGCTTTGGGAGGCCTAGGCGAGAGGATTGTCTGAGCCCGCGGGTTCGAGACCAGCCTGGGCAACATGGTGAGACCTCATCTCTACAGTAAATCAAAAAATTAGCTGGGTGTGGTAGCGTGCACCTGTAGTTCTGGCTCCTTGGAAGGCTGAGGTGGGAGGATCGCCTGAGCCCATCAGGCCAAGGCTGTGGTGGCTGGGAGCGTGCCACTGCCCTCCAGCCTGGGCAACAGAGTGAGACTCCAACTTAAAAAAAAAAAAAAAAGTTTCCCTGCAGGGTTCTGCCTGACCAAGTTGTGGAAGGATCATCTCCGAGGTTAGAATAGTTTCCAAACTCTTGACAACTGTCTTTGCTATTCCAGGTTAAGCCTTCTGTTCATCAGGACTAGAAGGCCAAATTAAAAAGTCTCATCTCAGGTCTCTCTGGGTCATTCTTCTGGTACACTGAGCAGGCTGAGGGAGCAGATGTTTTTGCAGCTGGCGAAATAACCTGTTTCCCCAAAGGGGGTGCCTGCACTCAGGTTCGACGGGACATGCCTTCGGAGCTTGCCGGGGCACGCTCCTCCAATAAGGGAGGCACAGTTCATGCTGAATTGGCAGAGCCCAGGGATGACGACAGCCAGCAGCATCCGTGGGAGATGGCCAGCAAGTGCAGGAGAGATGCTCACGGAAAAACAAAATTCTTGGCTGGGCACGGTGGCTCACGCCTGTAATCCCAGGGCTTTGGGAAGCTAAGGCTAGAGGAATGCTTGAACCAGGAGTTTGAGACCAGCCTGGGAAACATTGTGAGACCTCTTCTCTACAAAAAAATTTAAAAATTAGCTAAGGGTGGTGGCGCATGCCTTAGTCCCAGCTACTCGAGAGACTGAGGCAGAAGGATCAACTGAGTCCAGGAGGTCGAAGCTGCAATGAGCCATGATCATGACACTTCACTCCAGCCTGGGTGACAGAGTGAGAACCCAACTCAAAAACAAACAAACAAGCAAACAAACAAAAAAGCCAGGCATGGTAGCTTACGCCTCTCAGTCCAGCACCGTGGGAGGCTGAGATGAGAGGTTGCCTGAGTCCATGGGTTCAAGACCAACCTGGGCAACTTGACGAAAGCCGATCTCTACAATAAATCAAAAATTAGCCAGGCATGGTGGTGCACACCTGTGGTTCCAATTACTTGGAAGGGTGAGACAGAAGGATCACCCGAGCCCAGCAGGTCGAGGCTGCGGTGGCCGTGAGCGTGTCGCTGCACTCCAGCCTGGATGCTAGAGTGAGACTCCAACTCAAAAACAAAATAAAACAAAAACTTCTCAAAATAAGAGCCAACCCAGTGCTAGAAATGCCACTTTGAATGAAATCCCAACAGCTGAGAGCCAAGAGAGTTGGAAAAAACAGAACTCCCATCCATCTGTTTTCCACAGGGCCCATTCCACCCGTATTTGCTTCTGCCTGATCTTGTCATGAGGACTTTGCCGGTCTGACCATCAAGAGCACCAGTTCAGGGAGCCAAAGGAGGGGAATGCAGAATGCAGAATGCAAGGTCACGGGCAAGGGGAACGGCACCATGGAAACACTTCCTGACTCAGAGGGTGATGATCTCAGCAGTTCCCCTGGGGCATCTCTGGACCCCTTGTGCTGGGGAGGAAAGACTATCTTTTATTTTATTTTACTTTTTTTTTTTTTGAGTTGGAGTCTCACTCTGTCGCCCAGACTGGAGTGCAGTGGCCGCTCCCGGCCACCGCAGCCTCGACCTGCTGGGCTCCGGCGATCCTTCCGCCTCCGCCTTCCGAGTAGCTGAAACTACAGGTGTGTGCTACCATGCCCGGCTAGTTTTTGATTTATTGTAGAGATGAGGTCTCGTCAAGTTGCCCAGGCGGGTCTCAAACCCGCGGGCTCAGGCAGTCCACTCACCTCAGCCTCCCAAAGCGCGTGATTACAAGCTGAGCCCCTGAGCCCGGCTGAGAGAATCTTTTAATGCAGAAGTTGCAGCCTGAGGGCCAGGTGCCCTGGGTTCTAGTCCCAACTAGCTGCTCACTTTGCTGAATGACCTTGGACAACCCACTTCACCTTGAAACTTAAGTTTCTTTTACCGAAAAATTTTTAAAAAAAGATATTTTTTTTCTGAGCACTGTGGCTCCTGCCTGTAACCCCAGCACTTTGGGAGGACAGGGGGGAGAGTTGCTCGAGCACAGGAATTTGAGATCAACCTGGACAGCATAGTAAGACTTCATCTAAATAAAAAAAAAAAAAATTTTTTTTTTGAGTTGGAGTCTCACTCAGTAGCCCAGCCTGGAGGGGCAGTGGCATGCTCATGGCCACCGCAACCTCGAACTGCTGGGCTCAGGCAATCCTTCCCCTCAGCCTTGCAAATTGCCTGAACCACAGGTATACGCCACCTGCCCAGATAATTTTTTGATTTATTGTAGAGATGAGGTCTCACCAAGTTGCCCAGGCGGGCTCGAACCCCTGATTCAGGCAATCCTCCCCCCCTTGGCCTCCCAAACGCTGGGTTACAGGTTGAGCCACAGAGCCCGGGCACTTTTTTTTCTGAGTCATTCACGGTAAACCCAGGCTGGAGTCCCGTGGCATGTCAGGGCCCACCGCACCCTCTATCTGCTGGGCCTAGCTGACCCTTTTCTGCCCCCACCTTCCAAGTAGCGGGAAAACTACAGGTATGTACCCCCACGCTCAGGTAATTTTTTAATTTATTGTAGAAAGGGAGGTCTTAGATCAGGTGCAGGGGCTCACGCCTAAAATCTCAGCACTTGGGCAACTTGGCGAGCCCTCATCTCTACAATAAATCAAAAAATTTCCCGGGGCAGGTTTGGCCCCCCTTTGTAGTTCCAGCTGCTTGGAAGGCTGAGGAGGAAGGATCTCCTGAGCTCAGCAGTTGAGGTTGAGGTTGAAGTTGCAGTGGCCGGGAGCACACCCACGCCCTCCAGCTGGGGGGACAGATTTGAGACTCCTACTAAAAAAAAAAAAAAAAAAAGAGAGAAAAGGGGAGGTCATACCAGTTCCCCAGGTGGTCTCAAACCCCTGGCCTCAGGAAAATCCTCTGGCCTCTGCCCCCCAAAAGTGCGGGGATTCCAGGCGTGAGCCTCTGTGCCCTGGGACACAAACTTTCTGATCACAACATGCATGTAAAGTATAAACATATTCTCTCCCTCCATACCAAGTTACTTGTGGGGGTCTGGGTTCTATGGGGGCGTTCTGCGGCAAAGCAAGAATCTTGGAGACGCAGCTGTGGCAGTAGAGCCGGAGACCTGAGCTGACACTGGGAAACTGCCCCGGGCCCCCCCTCAATCCCTTGATAAGTCAGGGAAGTCCCGTGGTGTCAGAGTAAGATGGACGGTAGCTTTGACTGGGATTGTGGCGAGCTAGAGCCACCTGATCGCTAACAAACGACATCCGACATCTGTTGACCAACAGCCACTAGGGTTTCCTGTTGAAATATACAGCAACAAAGGAAGAAAAGAAGCGAAACGGAAATAGTACTAAAACCGCACCTTAGAACGATGCTACTCAGGGCCAGTTCAACACTGAATGTGTCTGCCCCTGTGAGGGAAATATGCAAAAAAGTCGGTCCGTGCAATTTTTTTTTTTAGTCAGTCTCACTCTGTCGCCTTTGGCTGGAGTGCAGTGACACGTCACGGCCACTGCCCGCTCGACCTGCTGGAATCAGGCAATCCTCCCCCTCTGCCTTTCCCCGTAGCAGGAACTATAGGCATGCACTAAAAACACGGGCTTATTTTTTTTTTTATTGTAAAGGGCAAGGTCTCGCCATGTTTCCCAGGGTGGTCTCGAACCCCTGGGCTCAGGCAATCCTCTCACTTCGGCCTCCCAAAGTGCTGGGGTTACAGGCTTGAGCCACCGTGGCTGGTCTTTTGTGTGAATATTTATTCACATCTTTGGTAAATGCTAAATCGTTTAGCACAGTAAATCTGAGTGCATAGTGTGTCATTTAAAAAAAAAAAGTTAGCCGGGCTGGGTGGCTCAGCCTGTAATCTCGTGTTTTGGGAGGCTAAGGTGAGTGGATTGCCTGAGCCCGCGGGTTCAAGACCCACCTCGGCAACTTGGCGAGACCTCATCTCTCAATACATAAAAAAAAAAAAAAAAAAAAAAATTTGCCCGGAGTGTTAGCGCGCGCCTGTATTTTTGCTACTTGGGAAAGGGTGAGACGGAAGGGTCGCCCGGGGCCCAGCAGGTTTTAGGCTGTGGGGGCCGGGGGCGGCCACAAACACTCCCTCTGGGCGACAGAGTGAACTGCCCAAATCCAAAAAAAAAAAATTACTTTGTGTATACTTTTTCTTTTTAAAAATTTTTTTTTTAGAGGTGAGGTCCCCGCTAAGTTGCCCGGGTTGGTCCCTTTAACTCCTGGCCTCAAGCAATCCCGTCCTCCTCAGCCTCCGAGTAGCTGGGAAATACAAGGGAAGGGACCCCAATGCCTGAAAAATTTTTTTTTTTTTTTGGTAGGGATGAGGTCTTCATGGTTGCCCAGGCTGGTCTCGAATCCTGGTCTCAAGTTTCCCTCCTCCCTGACCTCCAAAGTGCTGTGATTACGGGCATAAGCCATGTCACCTGGCCCAAAATGTAACATTTCTTTTTTGTCGTTTTTTTTTGAATCGGGGTTTCACTATTCATCCAGGCTGGAGTGTAGTGGCACCTCACGGCTCCAAAAGCCTCAACCTCCGGGGTTCAGTGATCCTTCCACCTCAGCCTTCCAAGTGACGGGAATTACAGGAATACACCATGCCCACTAGTATTTTTTTTATGAGCGATGAGGTCTCCCCAAATTTCTCAAGCTAGCCTCGAACCCTTGGGCTCAGCAATTCTCTCACCTCAGCCCCCCAAAAGTATGGTGTTACGGGGTTGACCCACAGCGCCCAAAAAATTTGGATATTTTTTTTTTTTTTTTTTTTTTTTTTTTATTTGGGAGTCTCACTCTGTCGCCCAGACTGGAGTGCAGTGGCCACTCCTGGCCACCGCAGCCTCACCTGCTGGGCTCCGGCGATCCTTCTGCCTCACCCTTTCCCAAGTGGCTGGAACTACAGGTGTGCGCTACCATTTTAGCAAATTTTTTTTTTTATTTATTGAGAGATGAGGTCTCGCCAATTTGCCCAGGGGGGTTTTGAATCCGCGGCTCAGGCAATTCACTCACCTCAGCCTCCCAAAGGGCCCGGGGATTACAGCTGAGTCACCGAGCCCGGCTTAATGTGATATTTCATTGTGTGTGTGTGTGTGTGTGTGTGTGTGTGTGTGTGTGTGTGTGTGTGTTGGAGTCTCACTCTGTCATCCAGGCTGGAATGCAGTGTCCGCTCACAGCCCTGCACCCCAAACCTCGGGGCCAAGTGATCCTTCCTCCTCAGTATTCCAAGTAGCTAGAACTACAGGTGTCCGCCACCACGCCCAGCTAATTTTTTGATTTATTATAGAGACAAGGTATCGCCATGTTTTCCAGGCTGGTCTCGAACCCCTGGACTCAGACAATCCTCTCACCTCCACCTCCCAAGGTGCTGAAATGACAGGCGTGAGACACCGCCTTGGCCTCCCAAAGTGCTGGGATTATAGGCTTGAGCCACCGTGTCTGGCAAAAAATAAAATTTGTAATGTGGTAAAATCTTCCTAACATCAAGTTTACCATTTTTACCTGTACAGTTCGGTGGCATTAAATACATTCACGTTGTTGTGAAGTCATCGCCATAATCTATCTCCAGAATTTTTTTCCTCTTCCCAAACTAAAATGCCATAATTGTTAAATGATAACTCCTCATGCCTTCCTGTCCCCAGTCCCTGGTAACCAGCCTTCTCCTTTGTGTTGCTATGAATTTGACAACTTTAGGTCTGAGGTATAAGTTCAATCATACAATATTGTCCTTTTGTGACTGAATTATTTCACTTAGCATAAGGCCTATAAAGTCATTTATGCTGTAGCATATGGTAGGGTTTCCTTTGCTAAGGCCGAATCATATTCCATTGCATGTATACACCACTTTTTTTTTTTTTAGTTGGAGTCTCATTCTGTTGCCCAGGCTGGAGTGCAGTGGCATGCTCACGGCCACCGCAGCCTCGACCTCCTGGGTTCAGGTGATCCTTTCACCTCAGCCTTTCAAGTAGCTGGAACTACAGGCATGTGCCATCACTCCTGGCTAATTTTTTTTTTTGTAGAGATGAGATCTCACCAAGTTGCTCTGGCTGGTCTAGAACCCTTGGGCTCAGGCAATCCTCTCACTTCTGCCTCCCAAAGTGCTGGGATTACAGGCGTGAGCCATTGCACCTGGCTTAAACACCACATTTTGTTCATCCATTAATCTGTCACCAAGCACTTGGGTTGCTCCCTCATTCTGGCTATTGTGACTAATGCTGCTATGAATGGGAATGTACAGGTTTGTTGGAGTCCCTGCTTTCGCTTAGTCTGGGTATATACCCAGGAGTGGAATTGCTGGCTCACATGGTAATTCAATGTTTAATTTGTTGTGGAACCGCCACATTCCATGGTGGTGACCCCATCTTGCATTCTACCAGGAGGACACCAGGCTTCCAGTGGGAAATCAGACTTCTATCAGGGCATGCGTTCTCAGTAGAAAATATTCCAGGAAGCTCTATAGGCAGAAGACATCAGAGTGGAGAATCCAGAAGCAGTGGGGGTCAGGAGCCCAACACACCCAACAAAATGAAAACCAGACAAGACCTTCTCTAAATCTCTTTCACACATTAAGCATCTATCATTCTATATTCATAGGACACGTGGAGCAACCAACAGGGGCAAAGCATATTTTATTGATTCATGCATCACCTGTTCCACAAAGGAGTTGAGGAGACTTGGAAAACTCAGAGTAAGAGATAAAACACACAGACAAGAGTGTCAGGGCAGAGAAAGGTGGGATGGAGGCCTGTGAGATGGATGAGCAAACAGCCGCTGCCCCTGCCCATGGATTGTTTTGGTCTGTGAGTATCGCAGGTGAAGGAATGTTGGAGAAATCCAGGAGGCAGGTTACTCTCTGCACACGTGAAATCCCCAGAGACAAAGGAAGGCACAGTTGTTTATGTCATTCACACCTCCCCCAAAACCACACTGCACGACTCAAAGAATACAGGGAGCAAGACTTCATATTGAGAAGGAAAACACATGTCGAGAAAGCAGAGTTAGTGCTTCCAAGAACGAACCCAAATTGTGCGTCCCTGGGTTCAAATCCTGTCTCCACCACCACTAATCCAGGGCAAAAGACGTCACTGCTTTGTTTTTTTTTTCCATTACTATTTTAGATTCAGGGGTGCACATGCATGTTTATTACCATTTGACCCATCAGTCCCACTACTAGGGATCCCCCCCCCTGCAAAAAAGAAATCAATATATAAAAAAGATGCCTGTTCTTGTATGTTCATTGCAGCACTATTCACAATAGCAAAATCATAGAACTAACCTAGGCACCCACCAACAATTGACTGGATAAAGGAAACGTGGTATATATATACCATGGAATATTACACAGCCATGAACAAGAATGAAAGCATGTCTTCTGCAGCAACACGGAGAAAGCTGGAGATTACCACCCTAAATGAACTGGTTCAGAAACAGAAAAACACCGCATGTTCTCGTTCATAGATGGGAGCTAAATGGTCACAACCGTGAACTTTGTCTCTTTTTTTTTTTTTTTCTTTTTTTTTTTGTTTGTTTTTTTAATTAGAATTCTTGTCTTGTGCTCTTTTACAAATTTTTTTTATTTTATTTTTATTTTGAAATTGATTAACTCTAAATGGATCACAGACCTAAATGTAAAACCTCAAACTGTAAAACCTTAGAAAATGCCGGGCTT
>JAPVLO010003044.1:0-26013 GCA_027257055.1 Cephalopachus bancanus
GATCATTTACATGTCCAGGTATATTAGGAGTCTCCCCTCGTCCATCCTTTCCCTTTTGCAACTGTGTCCATGTCCCTCCTACACACACACACACACACACACACACACACACAAAATCTCAAAGCCCAGCCCTGCCCCTCACAACCCTATAGACTCCATACTGCTAATACTAGAGAAGCTGCAATTCATTGAGGGTCTACTGTGTGCCGAGCGCTTTATCACTTACATAGAGGTCTTTGCTTGCAAACCACACAGGTTCTGACTAACGTGGGCAGAAGGGAATTGACCGGAAGATGACTGGAGGTTGGCATCATAGATCGGAAGTCTGGAGAAGAAAGTTAGACCTTAGTAGGGACCAGGGAAGACCCAGGGACAAACAACATTCTGGTGTCTCTGTCCTTTTGTGCAGGATTCAAGTGCCAGGCAGGAGCAACAGTCTGGAAATTTCTCACCAAGTTTAACGTACGACTACTCTACAACCTAATCATCCCACTTTTGGATATTTACCCAAGAGTGATAAGAGCATATGTCCATAAAAGCACTTGCAGAGGAGTAGCCATAGAAACCATATTTCTAACGGCTCCAAACTGGAGTCGACTCCAATATCCATCCACTGGTAAATGAATAAACTAATTGTGCGTAGCTGTATAATGGAATACTACTTAGCAATATAAAAGAATGTGCTACCCATGCTCATGACAGTGTGAATGAATCTCACAACATAAGATACCATAACACGCAAAAGAAGCCAACACAAGAAATCACATGCTGCACAATCCATTTCTATAAACCCCAAGAAGAAATCAAACTACCTCATAGTGATAGCAACCAGAACAGGGACTGCCTGTGGTGATCAGGGAGGATTGACTGGGAAGGGAACAAAGGAACTTTTGTGGGTGACAGAATGTTCTAGGTCTTGATTGTGGTAATAGTTACACAGATGCATATATTTGCCAAAACTTATCAAACTGCACACCTTCTGCGCATTTCAATGTATGCAAATTATGCCTTAATTAAAAATTAAATTAAAAAAGAATCGCAGGCAGGGCTTCTGCCAGGAGCTAGAGATACAGTAGTGAACAGGGCAGGCAGAGCCCTGTCCAGAGGGAGCTGCCATCTGGCCCCAGAGCTAATAAATGACAGAACTAGGGACGAACCAAGATGATCCTGCCTCCTGAGTCATTCCCAGCTTTCCTGGCTTTGCCCCAGCCAGCACACCCCAGAGCACGACAGGAGCTTCAGGGAGGGCACCGGCAACTGCCCCAGAGGCCAAAAGCCCTTCCTCCAAAGGGGCTCTCAGCTGCCCAGCACAAGTCAGCAGCTGAGTGAGAGGACAGACTCGGGGCCTGCAGCTCCTGCCTGCACAGAGGCTGCCGGGCCTTCCTCCTTTCTCCTGAAGACCTCTGGCCCACAAAATTTTGCACAAGAGGAAAATTGTATATATTTGTCTCTCAGCAGAGGAAATATAGAACACTCAGAAGAAGAAAGGAAAATATCATCTGGAAAGTACCAAACTGTTAAAGGACTATCTTACGCATTCTGGCCAGTTAAGAGGTAAAAGGGGAGAGGACATAATAGGAGTCAGAGAGACCCCTGGAGACTGAGGAGACAGGAAAGCCAAGACAAGATTGAGGAGACAGGAAAGCCTTTGTGGGGTGTATTTGGCTGGTCACTTGTCTGCTATCCACTTGGCCGAGGTCCTCAGAGCGACACCAGGCAGTGGTCGGTTATTTAATGACTGTTCAGGCTAACACTGCTCTAGCCTATAAACCCTAGAGGCTGAAGTGGCAAGAAAAGCCCACCATGGTGGAAACTGTCACCCACTTAAGTAGAAAGACCCAGGCCCCTTGGCTCCAAGTCCCCCTATCCTGGATGCATAGCAGACTCCCTGGAGAATGTTCTTAAGACCACCCCCTGTGATTCCTTCTACCTTGCAGCATTAAGCAGTTTGTCGTTTGATTAGCCCTACTTTTGTGAGGTTAGCATTATTGTGTATTCCAGATGGGAAAACTGAGAGTCTGAGAGGTTGCTTTGAGAGACATGGGTAGGAAATGGCAGAGCCAGGACAAGAACCAAGATCTCCTAGGTCCCACATGTAAAGTTTTTTCTCCACGTTCACTCGTAATGATGGGAACCTTTTCAGGTCCAAGAACTTTCTAGGTCAGTGAGGCTGACCCAGGGCCTGCTCCCTGTGGCAGGAAGCATCTAAGACGGCCCGCAATAGTATTCATTCCCGCCTCCTGGTATTCATGCCCTTGTGGGATTTTTTCCCTCTGAGCATGGGCTGAGCCGAGAAACATGCTTCTAACAAATAGAACAGAGAAGAAATGATAGGATAGCCCTTCTGAGAGGAGGTTATAAAGACTATAACTTCCCAGCCCGGCACAGTGGCTCAAACCTGTAACCCCAGTACTCTAGAAGACCGAGGCGAGAGGATTGCATGAGCCCCAGGGGTTTGAGACCAGCCTGGGCAACTTGGCGAGACCTCGTCTCTACAGTATATCAAAAAATAAGCCGGGCATGGTAGCGTGTGCCTGTAGTTCCAGCTACTTGGAAGGCTGAGGTAGAACGATCGTCTGAGTCCAGTACGTCGAGACAGCAGTGGCCATGAGCATGCCACTGTAATCCAGCCTGAGCAACAGAATGAGACTCCAATTAAAAAAAAAAAAAAGACTCTAACTTCCATCTTGGGCTGTCTCTGGCTCACTGCTTGGGTCACCAGCAGACATGTCATGAGGACACCGGCAGTCTATGGAGAGACCCACCTGGTGAGAAACCAAAGCCTGACAGCAACCACATGAAGTAGCTTGAAAACAGATCTTCTGAGGCCTCCTGCCACAGCCATGTGAGGGGCCATCTTGGAAGCACACCCTCCAGCCTCTGTTGAACCTTCAGATGACTATAGCTCCTGACACCGTGACTGCATTCCAGAGAGACCTTGAACCAGAACCACCCAGCTAAGCCACTCCAGACTCGTGACCCTCAGCAACTATGAGCAATAATAAATGTTTGTTGTCAAAAGCTGTTAAGTTTGGGGGTAATTCCTTATGCAGCAATAGAAAACGAACACGGCTCATAGCTAATACCCTAACACTGCTGCACTATAACTAGTACTCCCCTCACCTCCAAGTCTTCTCATATCAGAGCATGGGACCCTGATTTTTCTGCCCCCACACACATCCACACACATCCACACGCCTCCCCCCGCTTTATATTGGTGCCTTATTTGACTTGATTTCCCTTTCCCATTTATCTCTCCTCCCTTTTCCCTAACAAGCATGTCAAAGTTGGTCCTCCTACATGGAGAGCATTTGAAATCGCAGTCGCATCACCCCGGGAGAAGGCCAACCTTGAGGCTCTGTGCACCGTACCAGTTACCTTGACTGCCTGGAATATGTTCCCGGTGCCTTTGCGTGACTGCCTTTGTTTCAAGCACACCCTAAATTGCCTCTGTGCCAAATGCTGAATGTGACCAGAAATGACACGGGATGAATAATGTGGCATATAATTATCACCACATTTCAGATGAGGGCAATGTGCATTTTTCTCGGAGCCGAAGGGATGCAATTTTATTTGTAACACAAAATGCTCCATTTGGGGGGTCAGTTTTCGAGCAGCCCTTCATTCTCAAGCAATTTCACGTGAATAAAAGCATTTGTATTCATGTGCTGCGTAATGCACATTATCCCAGCCCCGACTCCCGGTGTCGCCTTCTCCACGTGACTCCAACTCCTCTCGTGAACCAGCCCCAGATCCAAAGGCGAGAAGGTGGATATGACAATGCTTTCGACTTACTTCAGGTCTCTGACTCTTTGTCTCCTTTTCTGCCAAGCGAGGATGAGCCGATTTCTCTACAAACTAGTCTCAGACTCAGCCACGGGGACAAGATCTTTAATGCCCGAAATAAGACCATCCGCTGACCTTTTCTCCCTGAGTGATGATGTCCTAATTCTCTTTCTCAGCAAAGCAGGCTCTGAGCCAAGGATTTGGGACTAGATAGCTTATTTGGGAGGTATATTAGCGTGCTCGAGCTGCCACAACAAAATACCACAGGCCGGGTGGCTTAAGAAACAGAAATTAGTTTTCTTATAGTTCTGGAGGCTGAAGTACAAGGTCAAGGTCTCAGCAGAGTTGGATTCTCTGAGGCCTCTCTGCTTGGCTGGTAGATGGCTGCCTTCTCTCTGCCCCTTTGCACAGTTATCCCTCTGTGCATGAGCCCCTGGCATCTCTCTGTAAAATATGTATATGTATGTATGTATGTATGTATGCTTGAGTCAGTCTCGCTCTGTCACCCAGACTGGAGTGCAGTGGTGCCATCATAGCTCACTGCAACCTTGACCTCCCAGGTTTAAGTGATTCTCCTGTGTCAGCTTCCTGAGTAGCTGGGACTACAGGCATGTGCCACCACTCCTAGCTAATTTCTTGATGTTTTTGTAGAGAAGAGGTTTCACTGTGTTTCTCAGGCTGGTCTCGAACTCCTGGACTCAAACAATCCTCCTGACTCGGCCTCTCAAAATGCTGGGATTACAGGTGTGAGCCACCACATTCGGCTGGTGTCTCTTTCTATGTCCAAATTCCTCTTCTTGTAAGGACACTAGCCAGATTGGATTAGGACTCCACTCTCATGACCTCTTTTTCACTTAATCATATCGTTAAATGCCCTAACTCCAAATACAGTCCCATTTGGACTTCAGCATATGAATTTGGGAGCGACACACCTCAGCCCATAGCAGGAGGTAACCCTGGGAAGGGAGGATGCCAATAGAAGATGCATTGATGAGCAGGGCATTTTTATGGGCAAATGGGACTCAAGCCCTCTTAGGGGGCCCGGAGGGAGCACACCACAGAATTGTCCCACCAAAGGGTAAGGAATTGAAACACTGAAGCTCCAATGCAATCTACATTGATCAAGAGTTCACTCTTGGAGGCCTTTCCTCCCTGGTGCTTTCGGGCCAAAGGCATGCCCAAGACTAAAAAAATGTGCTTAGTCAGAGACAGGAAGCCTTGGATATGTACAGGAAGGGCTGCAGGTGAGATGTCCCAGAAATTCAAAATGATGGGCAACCACTTTGAAAGGAAAGAACAGCAACTGGACTTTTATTTCCAGGTTTGAAATGGTTATCATTGAAAAGTTACAGGGGCTGGGTGTGGTGACTCAAGCCTGTAATCCTAGCATTTGGGGAGGCCGAAGCAAGAGGATTGTTTGAGCCCAGGAGTTCGAGACCAGTCTGGAAAATATAGCGAGACCTCATCTCTACAAAACATCAAAAAATTATGCAGGCTTAGTGGCACGTACCTAGTTCCAGCTACTCAGGAGGCTGAGGCGGAAGGATCTCCTGAGCCCAGGAGGTTGAGGCTGTGGTGAGCCGTAATCTTGCCACTCTGCTCCAGCCTGGGCGGCAAAGTGAGACTCCAAGTCAAATAATAATAATAATAAAGCCACAGGTATAAGATCACATCGTCTCGGAACTGGATTGTCTACCCCGAGCTCCTTGCTTTCCTGACAGGCAGCTGTGGCCTAGTGATCTCAGCTGCCATGCCTGAAATTGACATAGGGGAAAGAAATCAGAACTAGATCCTCATCTCCAGACTCCCAGGCTGGTACTCCCTCCGCTACCACCGGCTGCTTCCTGATGTTACTTTTTTTCTCAGAGAGCAAGAGCAGGCTCAGGTTTGATAGTCCCCATGCTGATTAATAAACCCTCAGCTCGCTAGAAAATGCAAAAGGACAACAGGAAAAATCTGAGAAAGGTCAGTGGTCATTCCCTTCCCACACACCGTTTCCACATCAGAAGTCAGCCAGAGACCCCAGGAGCCCGTCGGAAAAGACCCCACGCTCCAGTTGTAGGGGCTGGACTCGAGCCAAACCCAGGTCCCAAATGTGAGCAGAGGAGGTTTCCAGAAACTGCAGGACCTTGCCAGAAAGGTTCTAAGGTCTTCCAGGTCTCCCCAGCCTACAGAGAAGCAGGCTTTCCCTAGGGAGCCTGCTCCATCAATAATAATAAAACAAGACACTTTTATAAATTTTGCAATTTATATTGCTCATTTATTCCTCACAACAACCTTATGAGGTCTGTGTCACTGGCCCCATTTTATGGATGTGCAAACTTCGTACCCTGAATGTCATTTAGGACCTTACCTTTGGATAAAGCAAGCACTTTTTCTTGCAATTGGAATGGTCACTCGGTTGAGGCAGAAGACTCCTTGAAGACAGCCTGCAAGGCTGGTGAGAAAGTCAGGCCCTCTCGTGTTCATCTCTCCAAGCTGCCAGTGGCTCCTGGCACCAACATTGCAGTTAAAGCTCGTGCATCTCTCACCGGGTCCCATGAGTTTTCTAGAATGTTCCAAGAGCAACAGCCCCAGCAGCGAATCACGCAGAACTGCTGCTGGTTATGAGCTACAATAGAGCAAGAAGAAAGCCATGAATGCTCACTTGCAGCCCGAGGAAAAGGAAAGATGGTGGTCACTCTGCTGTCCACTTGGGGAGCCTCTTAAGTTGGCTGAGGAGGAAAAAAATCCAACTCCAGGGCTGATGACCACTGAGTTTCTGGAGTCTGTTCACGCCCAGTCAGACCGATGAGTGGTGAGCAAGTCTCCACCAGGGGCTAACCAGCATTCCTGGTCTTCAGATGTTGCCTGGAAGACAGAGGCCAATGGACCATCTGTCTAAGCGTCACTCAATCCATCCATGCATTTTCTTTCATCCAACAGATATTTAATAAGTGCCTACTTTGTGTCAGGCATTGTTCTAGGCACTAAAGACACGGCAGTGGACAGACGAAATCTTTGCTCTAACAGAAGCTTGCTTGCCAACAGGAGGAGGGCTAGACAGTGAGCAAGATCGACAAGGATTCATATAGAATCTCCTAGATGGTCAATGCCAAGGAGAAAAATAAAGCAGGGAGGGGGACCAGGAATGCCGGAGAGAGGGAGCTCGGCTCTCAGTTGGGTGGTGGGAGAAGGTGTCACAATCAGATGTTTCTAGATTGTGTTCCTAGAGGAAGAAGGAAGTTCTGCAGGTGACTTGGGGGAAGAACATCCCAGGTAGAGGGACAGCAAATGCAAAGGCCCTGAGGTTGGGTGTGTCCAGGTAGTGGGAGGGGTGACCGGAATGGAGAAAAGGGGACATGACAGAAGATGAGGTCAGAGAGGTGACAGGGCCATTCTGTAGATGGGTGAGGAACATGGGGAGAACTTGAGGCTACCCTGAGTTGGATGGGAAGCCAAGCCAGTCAAGGGTTCTGAGCAAGGAACAACATGATCTGAGTTAGGTTTTAACAGGATAGCTTGGCTGTTGCATTGAGGCTGAAAGGAAGCACTCAGAGGGGAGGCAGGGAGATTGATTGGGCCACCGTGATCAACCAGGGCAGGGCCAGTGGAGACTGAGTCAGGTGGGAACAGGAGGCAGGATGAGAAGGGCTAGATTCTGGCGACATCCTGAAGGTGGTATCTATAGGATCTGTGGAAAGATCGGATGTGAGTGTGCCAAAGGGGATTGAAAGATGACACTAGAAGCCAGGTTTGGTGGCTCAGCCTGTAATCCCGCGCCTTTGGGAGGCTGAGGTGAGTGAATTGCCTGAGCCCGCGGGTTCGAGACCCGCCTGGGCAGGCGAGACCTCATCTCTACAATAAATCAAAAAATCAGCCAGGTGTGGTAGCGCACGCCTGTAATTCCGGCTGCTCGGAAGGCTGAGGCGGAAGGATCGCTGGAGCCCAGCAGGTCGAGGCTGCGGTGGCCAGGAGCGGCCACTGCACTCCAGTCTGGGAGACAGAGTGAGACTCCAACCAAAAAAAAAAAGAAAGATGACACTAGGGTTTGTGAACTGGTTGAGTTTCTGTTGTCTATCGGACGCCTAAGGCACCTGCTCAAATGTGGCTCACAACAGGCCCCCCTTGGGTCTCCTCTCTTCTGCTTATTCAGCCCCTTGGCATCCTCATCCCATGTCATGTCTCTCCATGCTTCTAAATGCTCAACACTCCCAAATGCTCACTGAGGCTGAGGAGGCAGTGGGACATGCGAGTCCGAGGTTTCAGGGGAGAGGTCCAGGCTGAAGTCTGCCGGCACAGGTGGCCACGGGCCTCAAGAAAGTCCTGATTTGAGATCCCTTGGCCTCACCAAGGATGAGTAGCCAAGGGACCATGGATCCCAAGATCTAGGAGATCCACCCTAAAGGAGGAAACAACAGGTCAGAGCCAGCCTCTGCTCACGGGGGAAGCATATCCTTGGGCACTTCTAGGAAACCGGACACAGCCATCTGCTTGGCAAACAGGATACCTCATGCCCCGGGGGACAGAGGGGTAAGGAATCTGTTAGTGTGCTGAAGCCAACAAAGAGCAGGGTGGGAGGGTGGGCGGGGCCCTTGACACAAGGGACCCCCTTCGGTTTTGCGATTGGCTGGGTTCAAGTGAGGCGTGAGCACTAAGACAGGCAGGTTGAGGCTGATCCGGCTGTAATTGCCAGTTATATATCTCTGATTGACTAAAACACAATCAAATGAATGAATTCATGACTAAACAATGTATGGACAGACTCAGGAGGTGACACACGAGCTGCCTCCTGACAGGAGGATGGGGTGAGTCAGAAAGGGCTGGAGAGCATGATTATTCTAGAAAGCAAAGTCGTGGGGGGTGATACCGTTGCCGAGGTAGAGGGCTGGGAGAACCAAGCCCGGAGAGGTGGTGGCTCAGAGGGGGTGATAAACCACTGCGAGGAACTTGGCCTTCATCTCTGGGCGCTGGAAACCCCACAAAGGGTTTTCAGGAGGGAATAACAGAGTCCAATGTGCATTTTAAAGAGACCATTCAGGCAGTTCTGCGGAGAGCAGATTTGAATAGCGTCGGGCAGGCAGCCCAAGGAGAGGCCTGGGGGTGGGGCTGGGGTGGGGGCTGCGCCAACGGCATCAGTGGCTTCCCCCACTCCCATCCCCACCCTGGTGGGATCCAATGGGTCAGGAGTCTCTGGCCTTCCCCACATGGCCACTGTCAACCTGGCTGCCCAAGAGAGACATCATAAAAGAGGTTCTTGGGGGAGGAGGGTGGGGACCCTATGCCAGGGAGGCCTCATCCATCAGCCCGCCCAGCAGCTGCTGACAGCAGAGCCTCTTGGGAATGATGACAAGGCTTCCCCAGTCTGGGCAGGAGGCTGACAGGTGAAGCAGGAAGGAGCCTTGATTCTCAAGGCCACCTCTTGCCAGCCCAGAACACAATCATGGAGGCCAGGCGTGTAAGTTCCCCAGGAGCGGGTCCCTGGTGAGGGAGAGGGCGCCCCGATTCCAGATGTGAGCTTTGTCCCCTCCCCCCCACAAAAAAGAGGAGGCCTGTTCTTAGGCCCTGTCCTCCCCTTCCACCTTGCCTCCTGCTTCTGTGTGCTTCGCAGACAGTAAGTCCACAAATCAACACATTGGAGCCTATTGAGTAAAAAAAGGCCAAACCAGGTAAACTGAGGCCTAGTCACCCAGCTGAACTCAGTGCTCAAAATTTAGGTCTAGACTCTATCCCTCAGAGAAAGCACTCCTCCCCCCCACTTCCCACTCCGCTCAGGGCTCCTGGCTCATTTCTCACTGTTGTTCTTTGTTTTCCACAAGGATTCCTCATCCTGGTTCTGTTAAGGCCCCAGTGCTGGTGTTAGCTCTAGTCTACACTGCAGGCCTGGGAGATTAAAGAACTTTCCCCAAATCCCCCAGCAAATCAGAGCAGCCCTGGGGTAGCCAAGATTCCCAAGCAGAGAGCAGAGAGCAAATCCCATCCAGGCACCAGGGAACCCTCTCTCTGGGTCTCTCAAGGCCTCTGAAAGCCACAGGCCGGCCAGCGAGAGACCTCATTAAAACCGCTCGGTGGCCTGCGTTGGCTGCAAACCCATTAAACAGCCGACATAATCCATTCATACATAAAAATAAGGGAAGGGGAAGGAACGCAGTCCCACAGGATGTGTGTCTGGGAGAAACCGTTTCCATAAAAATCTAAACAGAAACGAAGTTCACGGGGAGGTTTTGGCTGCAGTCGAGCTTCGGCTTCTGGAAATTCTAGCTAGGAAAAGATTCCTTTTGTGGCCCGTTTGGAAGCGCTCAGACTCGGACTCACAGAAATGAGGGAGGAGAGAGGGGATCTCCAGTCTCCTCGATGACAACCCTGCAGCTACGGAATTGTTCTAAAAACCTGGGTGTTTGTTCAAAACGGCCAGTTAGGGTTTCAGCGGCAGCTCAAAGGGCTGAGTTGAGGAGAGAGAGCAAAGCGTAGGTTAACACAGGCCTACCTCGGCCACCCCAAAGACAGGCCACTGGGCTGGGTGTCCACAACAGCTGTGGCCATGGAGACGTCCCCAGAGCTTTGGAAGAGGAAGGAAGACTCCAGGATTTAAATAACTCAGGCAGCAGGATCCCTGTTCCTTCCCATGGGAAACTCTCCCACAGGCCAAGAAATCCCACCACAGGGACCCCTCTCCACAGCCCTGAGGCCAGCAGGCCCTCTGTGTGTGCCCAAGGACAGTTACACGGTGTCTCGCAGAAGAGAAGGATAGGGGTTGTTGGATTGTTTTTTAATAAGCTGGTAAACCAGTATTTTTATTCTCTGTCATCTTAAAACACACACACACACACACACACACACACACACACACACACACACATACACACACACACACACACACACACACATACACATACACACAGAAGAATGCAGCTAGTTTCTTAAATTAGAGATCTGTTGTGTAATTAGTCCATTTTATCTTCTGCGAGTTGTTGCTGTTTTCCCTCTGTGGTTTCCAGAAATGTCATTGGCTAGGCTTAAAAGTAGGGTTTTTTTTTCTTCCAGAGAAAAATTCTATAAATATTTTCTCCCTTTTAGCATGTTTTAAATTTGAACAACATATTGTAAAGATAGCAAGAGTTATGAAAGCCTCTCTTGGCCGCCAATGAAATGCAGTGGGAAAACTGATTAGAGGGGGAACTTCTGCCCACAGAGAACGCAGTAGGGCCCTCCCCTGAAGGTTCAGGAGCCAGAGTACCCCAGCTGCCTCTGATCACTGGCACTCAAGCTTGGGAGCTGGAGAGAAGGGAAGGCCACTCTTAAGGTGGGCAGGCAGGCTCTGCCCAGGCTGATGGTCAGAATTTCACCCTTGGTGACTCATTTCTTTGGATGGGATTGTAGGCATGAATTTGACATAGATATACCTTAATGATTTCCCATGTGAAAATGCATGCCATTTTCTCTAGCAAAGGTGTACAGACATACCACATGTGAGTACAAACCGATTTAAAGGGATTTTCATGGCAGGATTACTTATAACTGCGAAAGACCAGAAACAACCAGAATGAATAGCCACTAATAGGAGATTGGCTGAATAAAGTCTGGCATGTCCTCATAATAGAATGTTATGCTGCCGTTCAAAAGAATACAAGAGAGCTATAGGTGCTGTTGCAGAACGTTCTATGACATTAACCACCAAGGGCCAGGCGCAGTTCCAGCTACTTGGAAGGCTGAGGTGGAAGAATCGCCTGAGCCCAGCAGGTCCAGGCTGTGGTGGCCGTGAGCGTGACATTACACTCCAGCCTGGGCGACAGAGTGAGGCTCTGACTCAAAAAAAAAAAGAAAAAGAAAAAGCAGGAAATAGGAACCTCTGTGGTAGGTTTATGATATGTGATAATTTGTCTCTTTAAAGGGGATATGTATGTACAACCCTGTACTAGAAATTGGCAGCAAGGTGGCCTTCCAGACGAAAACAGAGCCGGTAAGATGACTTGTTTTTACTAGATATTATGTACTCCTGTTGTACCATTCACTTACGCTGTGCTGTCATTTGTGGTTTCTTAAAAAATACATTTATATTTAATCATATACATATATCTTTGTATGTGCCTCAGCTATCTCGGGAAACATATATAAAAAGTTGGGGACAGCACAGGGGACCATCTCTTTGTTTGAGAGGGGCGTCTTGCTATGTCTCAAACACCTGGGATCAAGTTATCCTCCTGCCTCAGCCTCCCAAAGTGCTGGGATTATAGGCGTGAGTCACCGAGTGGGGCCTCTGGGAACACCTCTTGGTTCCCACGTATGCCCTCGAAGTACTTTGACATTTGAAAGACACTTTCGGGCTGGGGTGGGGCTGACCCTGGACAGGGGGCTGGGCCTTCAGAAGGTGGGAGAATGAACTTGGTGCCTATTTTGTGTGGTTTTGGAGCCATGTAGAGAAGCAATGACATGAGCTCATGCTCCTAGCCCTGTGTTCCCAAAGGTGTGCCCTACTCTGTGCCCCATCGGTACCCCGTGCCTAATTATGGCTGCATGTGAGTGATCTGGCCTTTCTGCCCGTCTCCACCCCTGGACAGTCAGGAATGGGTTTCATGCCTCTCTGCAGTCCCAGGACCCAGCACAGTGCATGTGCCTTAAAAGCAGGTGCTCGCATGGACAGACAGAGGGAAATGATAGACACTGGAGACCACAAAAAGTGGGGGGGGGATGAGGGATAAAAAACTACCTATTGAGCACAATGCTCATTATTCAGGTGATGGGTACCTCAAAAGTCCCAACTTCACCATGACACAATATACGCATGTAAGAAATCTGAGCCAGGAGCGGTGGCTCATGCCTAGAATCCCGGCACTTTGGGAAGTCAAAGGGAAGATTGCTTGGGTCCAAGAGTTCGAGACCAGCCTGGGCAACACAGTGAGACCTTGTCTCTACAAAAAATTTAAAAATCAGCTGGGCGTGGTGGCACACGCCTATAGTCCCAGCTACCTGGGAGGCTGAGGCAGAAGGATCGCCTGAGCCCAGGAGGTTAAAGCTGTGGTGAGCTGTTACTGGGCCACTGCACTCTAGGCTGGGCGACAGAGTGAGATCCCAACTTAAAAAAAAAAAAAAGAAAGAAAGAAAGGAAGGAAGGAAGGAAGGAAGGAAGGAAGGAAAGGAAAGGAAAGGAAGAAAAGAACAAGAAATCTGTACTTGTACCCTCTAAATCTATACAAATTTTTTTAAAATTTAAAGAAACAGGAAGTAGAATAAGTTAGACGTGGGCATACACATGGGACTTCGGACCTCAGAGCCTCCGTTTCCGCATCTGTAAAATGGGAATGGTACTAAAATCTTCATAACGCTGGTACAAAATGAAGTTAGATAACAAATCGACCTGGCGAGTGCTCAGTGATGATGATGGCTCCATGTATATATAAGATAGAATCTCAGTAAATGTTTATTGAACAAATACTTTCCCCCCATGAGGCTCAGGGGCGTTAAAATGCAAATACTCCTGATACCAACACTTCCACCTGCCACCAGGTAAGAATGAGTTTGTCAGATCACTTCCTGTCACAGCTCCTTAGGCTGCCTAGAACACCCAGGACCTGTAGAACGGGGTGGCATAAGACCAAAAGCAAGGAGGAAGCGCTTGCCAGAATGGGGGAGACGGAACACGGATGGATGATCGCACGGCGACATCACTGAGCACGGCTGTGTGGCTGGCGTTGCACCCAGCTCTTACAAGTGTCATCAGATGAACTCTCACGCCAACCTCGGAAGGGACATTTCAGGGTCCCCGCTTCACAGACCAGGAGACTAGGGATCCTGGAAGGAAAAGAACTCACTTGAGTTCCTGTCATGGAGCCAAGGTTCGAACCCAGTTCCTTCTGACTCCCAAACTCGTGCTGTTCCCCCAGTCTTGCCTGCCTGCCTGCTGGTGGGCCTCAGTGGCTCTGTGTAGCCCCTGCCTTATACATGCCAGTCATCTCAGGCCATCACCCCAGAGTGTCAGTTCACCAAGCGCCAGGGAAATCCTCATGCCAAAGGGGCCTGAAAACCTCTCAGTCGCAGAAGACAAACAAATCTGTCACGTCCACTCTGGGCCTGTGTGGTTGGTAGTGGCCGGGCCCTGGGGAACACTCCTCTGAGCTATCGCCTGGCAGGCAGGCAGCCGCTCCCACAGCTCGTGCCCTACTGGCAGCCTGGAGGCCACTGGCTGTTTAGAAATCACTAAGCTCTCCGAGGGAAACAGAATAGACTGAACTGCAGGGCGCCTGGCAACTTGTCTTCAGCCAGACCCTCCCAGGAAGGACGAGGCTGCACTACTCCCCACCCCCACCCCCATGCCATCTTGCCAAGGTTTTATCTAGTCGTGGACCCAGGGTGCAGAGAGCAGCAGGGGAATGACGAAAGGGGGATCAGCAGTCATAGGGCCTGCCTGCACCCCACACACAGCGAGCCTTATTGGGGCCACGGAGTATGTGTGGATACTCCCCCGAGGGGCCTGCACGGCAGGGAACAGCTTCTACCAGCGGTGCCAGGTCTCTTCCAGCCTGCCAGGAGCCGGTGGCCCAGCACGGGCAGGAGATTCTCTTGACCTGCCCCAGCAAGCCCACGGGGAAGGCTCAAGCCTCTCCAGCAGCACCAGCAGAAGGAAAGGAGGGGCATTGGGATTCTCGACATTTCCATTTTGGTTGGTTTCCTGTTTCCCTCAAGCTAAGGTTGTGCTGTTCCCGGCACCTGCACTCCCACAGGAGAGGGCAATGTCTCTGTTCAGTGCCTGCCTGCAGATGGAGGGATAAGACACGCAGGAATCAGCTGAGGGGTGGGGAACACGGCAGGATGGCCCCCCAGGGCTAGGACCATCTGCCGGTCACTCTTAGCCTAACAAATGGCCAAATAAAAACGAGCTTCTGAGTGACCCCAACAGCTGAAAGAGGCCAAGGCCGAAGTCCATGGTGCCAGTCAGAATTTTTATTTCCTGGGCCTCTGCAATGTTGTGGTTTTTGCTTTCATTTCTCTCTCTCTCTCTCTCTCTCTCTCTCTCTCTCTCTCTCTCTCTCTCTCTCTCTCTCTCTCTGAAGTCAAACTTTCAGAAAAACTTCTCAGTCCTCAAGATGGATGTGCGGATTGCCCACCAGCACAAGATCCAGTGGTCATAGTGGACCCGACTGAATAGGTTTTAGAAACGGTCTACTGTTAAGAGAATGGTCTAGGTTCACTCTGAAGGGCTTCTGGGGGCCTGGTCCCTGTGTCCTCTTTGACACCCCCACTCCCGACCTGCCCCTTACAAACTCAACCCTGAAGCATTGGAGTATGCTACGGCTCCCTGACTCTTAAGATAACTTGAGATCTGTCGGGTGTAGTATTTCAAAGCAAAGGTTGCAGATTTGGACAAATAGATTTGAATCCCCCGCTTTGTCACCTACCAGCTGTGATCTTTGGGTAAGTTATTTGAGTTCTCTGATCTTCTCTTTTTTTAATCTGCAAAACGAAACTAATAATAACATCTGTCAGAGTGGCATTGTAAAGTTTAAAGAAAGTAAATGAGATGTTCGGGGTTTAGCCCCATGCCTGGCACATGGTAAACACTCAAGAAATATCAGGCCACTCGGGAGGCTAAGGCAGGAGGATCGCTTGAGCCCAGAAGGCTGATGCTGCAGTGGGCTATGATGGCGCCACTGAACTCCAGCCTGGGCAACAGAGCGAGACTCTGTTTCTAAGAAGAAAAAAAAGGAAAGAAAGAAATGTTAGTACCTCCCACTCCCCAGAATCCTAGTGTGGGACGGCCCAGGGCAGGCTTGCTGAAGGCTCACAGCAGCGAGACAGCTACCCGAGTGAGTTCTACTCACTGGCTGATTTTCCAAAAGGCCCTCCCAGTCCAGGCAGCCTGGGGTCTGGCCTTCTCTTCGGGACACGGGGAAACTCGAACTCCTGGGCTCTGTCCCAAGGACAAAGCCAGACCCCTCTGCCCACCAACGCGTCCCCTGCACCTTCCTCGTGGAAGCACGCCACATCCCACATGTGTCTGTGCATCTTCTATGCTGCCCTTCAGCCCCGGAGGCAGGGGGGCTCCCTTGAACCCCCAGCAGGGAGGGGCGCCCACGCGCACAGCGCAGAGATGCTGGCTCCGGGCTCAGACCGGCCACGGCTGCGGCCCCAGCGCACGCAGGTGATGCTCCCAGGGGCTGCACTCAGACACGTCTTGAGGGGAAACCGCAAGCCTGAGCCGTTGTGCTTATTGGCGCCATAAATCACCAACTGCTCGCCTCCTACTGCAACTCCCTGCCCCCGCTCCCTCCCAGTCAAGCAGTCCCCAGGGCTCCCCGCCCCCAGCCGCCACCCGTCCTGCGTCCTGCCCTGCGTCCTGCGTGACTCCCCCGCTCAGGGGCCAGAGCCAAGGACTCACTTACAAGCAAGATGAGTTCGGCAGAGTTTATTCGTTCTCCTTCTGTTCCAAAAATCTGAACTGCCTTGGTTCCTGGACAGTGAGGGGTGTGCAGCTGTGGAGGGTGGAGTGGGGTGGGGTGAGGACAAGGGCCTGGGGGACGGAGGGCCGGCCTAGAGAGCTTGGAAGCTCCGCGAGCCCCAGCCAGCGCTCTGCTGAACTCTGGCTCTGGGCCGGCCCTCCTCAAAGCTGAGATGACTTCCTGGCTTCTGTATCCAGAGCATTCGACCGATTACACTGTCCACAGCCTTTTCGATAAAATAGTCATTGGCTTTGATCAGCCTAACCAGACATAGACCTGGTTCCTGCAGGCCCTGGGGAAGCCAGGATAGACCACAGCCCCCACTGAGTCCCATGCCTGCCAACTCGCTTGCTTCCCACATGTAGAGCAGCTGTCACCACTGCGGGTCCCTTCCCTCCAAGGATGCCGTGGCCAGATGGCCTCCCTGATTTCCTGGGCCTCTGCAAAGGCCCTCTCTTTTACTCAAGAATCTGACTTCATGGTCTGGGCTGAGGAAATGATCCAGATGTGCCCTGGAAAGTCCCCTAAAGGTAGAGAAAAGACCTCAATCATCTGCTGCTTTATCCCATTCCTCTTCCTTGCTTTGGCTCTGATTGGCATACACACACACATAACACCGTTAGCAAATACTAAGACCTGATCATGTCTAGGTAAGGTGGGGGTTGGGATGACTGATTTGCCTCTGTATCCCAGCACCCCACTTACTAACTGTGTCATTTGGGGAAAGCTTCCTAGCATCTCAATTATTCGGCGTCTTCATCTGTAAAATGGGGCCATAACAGTATACCTCTCAGTGTATAGCTGTGAAGATTAAATGAGATCATACACAGCAAGGTCTCAGAGCAGTGCCGGGCTACAGAGTGGAGGTTGAGCATTCCTGATCTGAAAATCCCAAGTCTGAAATGCTCCAAAATCAGAAGCATTTGAGCCCCAACACGACGCCACGCATGGAAAATTCCACACCTGACCTCATGTGACAGACCTCCGTCAAAGTTTATTTCATGCACAGAATTGTTTTTAAATCGCAAAAAATTACCTTCAGGCTATGTGCATAGGGTATATACAAAACATAAATAAATTTCATGTTTAGACTTGGTTCCCATCCCCAAAACACCTCATTATGTATATGCAGATATTTCAAAATCCAGACAAATCCAAAATCTGAAGCACTTCTGGTCCCAAGCATTTCAGATACGGGAGACTCAATCTATAACAGAATTAACAAATATAACAATTTGAATTATTTCTCTCTATCTACCTAGCCTTTTACAAAAGGGTACACACTGCTTTTGAAATTTTTCTTCCTTTTTCTTCTATTATTTATTTATTTATTTTTGTAGTGATGAGGCCTTGCTGCGCTTCCCAGGCTGGTCTCGAACCCCTGGGCTCAAGCAATCCTCCCATCTCATTCTCCCAAAGTGCCGGGATTACATGGGATTACATTTTTCTAAATGTTGTTTTAATTCAAAAGATGATGTGTGCTCATAAAAAATGGAACAATCCACAGAAAAAAAGGTGAAACTCTTTTTTACCTTCCTTCCTGATACTGCTTTCCTCCCTAGAGGGACCCCATCCCCAGCCTGGCCATATGGCTCAAGGCCTTTCTGCATTTATAAATACACACACGGATTGGTGTGTATAAATGAACTCAGGCTACACATATGGATTTGCAATTGGCTTTTTCACTTCGTTTCTTGGAGAATATTCCATGTTATTCTTTTTAACTGTTAAACACTATTTCATGACATGGATGCTTCTTATTTATGTGACCATCCCCTTCTATTGGACATATAGATTGCTTCCTTTTTTTTTTCATAAAACAGTGATGCCATGAACATCCCTGGATATATGCCTGTCTGCGCATGTAGGTTTAAAGACCGAGACTCAAAAATAAAAATTTGGGGGCAAAGGCTATGACCGCATTTAAATGTGCATAGATGAGCCGGGCTCGGTGGCTCAGCCTGTAATCCCAGCACTTTCGGAGGCCGAGGTGAGTGGATTGCCTGAGCCCGCAGGTTCGAGACCCGCCTGGGCAACTTGGTGAGACCTCATTTCTACAATAAATCAAAATGAGCCAGGCGTGGTAGCGCGCGCCTATAGTTCCAGCTACTCAGAAGGCTGAGGCGGAAGGATCGCCAGAGCCCAGCAGGTGGAGGCTGCGGTGGCCGGGATCGGCCACCGCACTCCAGTCTGGGTGACAGAGTGAGACTCCAACTCAAAAAAACAAAAAATAAAAAAATTTAAAAATTGCATAGATGGGCCAGGCACAGTGGCTCACATCTGTAATTCCAGCACTGTGAGAGGCCAAGGTGGGAGGGTTGCTTGAGGCCAGGAGCTCGAGGCCAGCCTGGGCAACATAGTAAGACTTCATCTCTACAAAAAATAAAAAATTAGCTAGGTGTGGTGAAACGTGCCTGTGGTTACCAGCTATTCAAGAGGCTGTGGTGGAAGGATCTCCTGAGCCCAGAAGGTTGAGGCTGCAGTGAGCTGTGATTGTGCCACTGCACTCCAGCCTGGGCGAGTGAGACCCTAACTCAAAAATAATGCTAATAATAGTAAAACTAAATAAATGTGCATAGATATGGCCAAATTGTTCTCTAAGCGTGTGTCCCAACTTAAATCTCCCTCAGCAGCATGTGAGAGCGCCTATTTCCTTCTCTCCTGGCCAATGCCTTTCTTTCATTTTGGCCAACACGATGAGTGAGACACAGTGTCGTGTTGTTGTTCTGATTTACATTTCTCTGCTTCTAAGTGAACTCTTCTCATGCACTTCTCATATTCGTGTTGGGAAGGCCTTCTTACCCCCACAATTATCAAATAGTTCACTATATGATTTCAGCTCAGGTTTTTATAGTTTTTTGTAATGTTTAGATTTATAATCCACCTGGCATTTATTTTTTGTGTAGGGTATGAGACTGGGCCCTAATTTTATGCTAGCATTGCTTATAACTTTTTTTCTTTCTGAGTCAGAGTCTCGTTCTATTGCCTAGCCTGGAGTGCTGAACTCCTGGGTTCAAGTCATCCTCTTGCCTCAGCCTCCCGAGTAGCTGAGGCTAATAGGTGTGCACCGCTGCACCTGGCTAATTTTTGTTTGTTTGTTTGTTTGTTTGTTTTTAGAGACATAATCTCACTATGCTGCTCAAGCTGGTCTCCAACTCCTGGCCTCAAGAAATCCTCCCACCTCAGCCTCCCAAAGTGCTGGGATTACAGGCATGAGCCACTGTGCTCGGTACAATATTTTAAAGAAGGTATTTAAAAAGAAAGAAAGGGCCTATACTTAGACACACACACACACCCCACACAACACACACACACCAGCTGTGTGCGTGAATCAAACAACCAGCTTAGTCAGTACCTACAGGACAAAGTATGGGGGTGTCCTCGGTGGAATGCTCAGCCAAGAGGCCCGTGGCCCCTTAGTCAATGAGGTTCCTGCCATGAGGTTCCTGCAGGCTGGCTCAGTCCCTCAGAGCAGGTGTCAGCTGGAAAAAGGGAGGTTCTGATCATCCTTTTGGCCCAGGATCCCACCTTCTGCCCTGCCGGCAGGATTCAGTCAATGACAAACATTGCTCTGTCTGCTCACTCTGCCCCCAGCATGCTGCCAGGCAGGAGGACCCCACAGCTAGATGTGGGCTTGGCAGGGAGACCTGTCCACAGATCCAGCATTCCAGGCCACAGACGGAGAGAGAAGGGAAACCCAGACACCAGGAATGCAGTCCGCCCCTGCAAAATGCTGCTGCAACCGCCCAGATCATAAAAACTGAACGTAATTCCTCAGGAACGAGCAACTTCCGGTCCGAGTCAAGATGAAGAAGGCCTTCTAATAAGGCCAGGCCCCTGCTGAGGCAGGAGAGAGGTGGACTTCCAGCTTCTCCTCCCCCACCTAGCCCACCCAAAGCCTGCAGGGGGCCCAGGGCCGATTTCAAAGGTCCTGCCCACACCAGAACTGAGCGGCTTTGGACAGCCTGAGCACTGCCCAGGCAGTGTGTCCTGTCACCCACCATTTATGGGATCCTCCATAGGCCCCGACCTTGTCTTCGAGAAGCCCCCAGGGTGGTGAGCTTATGCATGAAGAGTTACAGAAACAAAGAACACAACAGCCCTGGGAGGCCCAGGAAAGTTCTGGAGTTTCCTAGTAAGGAAAGTAAGAAGGATGTGACTAGCAGAGGATCCAACAGGCACAGAGGCATGCTGTGTCTGGGAGCGCGAAGTGACCCAGTCTGATGGAACCCTGCAGTGAGGCTGGGAAGGTAACAGGCACACAACAGGCTGTCTGGGTTTGTTGGCATCACCAATCGCGGAGGAAGGAACCAGCACTGGGGTAGAAATTGCCTCTCGTATGGCCATTCCCTCCCTCCAAAAACCCTCTCCACCCCCTGAGGTAGGCCCAGAGTTGTGCGTCCCACGTACCTGGCCATAGCCTGTGGACAGTTCTCCAAAACCAGCCTGAAGACTCTAAAGTTTTCGTGTCTACATGCCAGTCCCCGTGCACCACTCTGGTGACACCGCAGTGAAGCAAACAGCCTTGGTCCCGGCAGAAGTGGGCTTATGTTACAGTAGGGAAAACAGAAACTAAACAACTCAACAAGCAAATCACCTACAATTAAAAGCTGTGGAAAGAACCCGGAGGTGGGGAGGGGAGCTGGTAACACAAACTACCAAGGAATATCACAGGGACCTGTTTCAGGCTGGCGGCAGTGACATTTAAGCCGAGAGCTGGAGTTAGCCAGGGGAAGAAAAGAGAGAATCGCATATGCAGAGTAGCTGAGGGAGAAAAGAGCTGGAGTTTATAAGGGATTAACACAAAAGGCCAGTGTGGGAGGGGCCCAGAGGACAAGAAGGAAGGGACACACAGCAGAAGGCGTCTTCTAAAGCACACTCTTCTCCAGTGTGATTTTAGCACTCCTCCCATGGAGAGGTGGGGTCTATGTCCCCTTACCTTGACTCTGGGTGGCTTGTAGCCAATAGAATTTGGTAGAAGTGATGCCATGTGACTTTTGAGGCTAGGTCAGAAAGGAGAATCACTGGACCTCGTTCACTGGGACACTGATGCTTGGGTCCCTGGACCGCCACAAAAGAAATAGAACTGCTCTGAAGCTGTCATGTTGTGAGAAAGTCCAAGACACTCTGAGAGGCCAGCATAGGTGCTCCAGTCAGCAGTCCCAGACTTCAAGTCATCCCATCCCAATTGCCCACCAAGTGAGTGCACACGCCTTCAGAGGGCCCCAGCCTTCAAAGCTTCCAGCTGAGGCCCAGACAATGTGGAGCAGAGACAAGCTGTCCCCATTGTGCCCTGCACGAATTCCTGACCCATAAAAATCTGTAAACTGCCGGGTTCAGTGGCTCAGCCTGTAATCCCGCGCCTTTGGGAGGCTGAGGTGAGTGGATTGCCTGAGCCCGCGGGTTCGAGACCCACCTGGGCAGCGAGACCTCATCTCTACAATAAATCAAAAAAAAAAAAAAATCAGCCGGGTGTGGTAGTGCATGCCTGTAATTCCAGCTACTCGGAAGGCCGAGGCGGAAGGATCGCCGGAGCCCAGCAGGTCGAGGCTGCAGTGAGACTCCAACTCAAAAAAAAAAAAAAAAAAAAAAAATCTGTAAACTTAAGACAATGGTGGTGGCTCTATGCCCCTAAGTTTGAGGTGGGTCGTTATGCAGCAATAGTATCTGAAACAAGACTGCGGATGTGACCGAAGGGGCAGTAAGGACCCAGAGCACCTGGATTTTTTGTCTGTTTGTTTAAGTTAGAGTCTCATTCTGTCACCCAGGCTGAAGTGCAGTGCCACACTCACGGCCATTGCAGCCTCAACCTGCTGGGCTCAGACGATCCCTTTGCCTCAGCCTTCCAGAGCACCTAGATTTTATGGGCCACAGGAAAGGCTGGGAATGTAGATGGCCAAATGTGCCTTTGTCTGTCGGTTTTGCGAGGTCTTTGGCTGCACTCTGGAGAATGGATTGGGGGCAGAGACCAGGTGGCTGACTGACAGTGGCGGTGGATGAGGGAGGGGCAATGGCCACGCCACGAGTGGATGGACTTGGGAGACCTGCTGGAGGTAAGATGGCTGGGGTTTAGAGTCAATTGGTTGTGGGGTATGAGGTATAGAAGATGCCCCCCAGGTTTCTAGGAGGAGTCATTGCAGGGTGGAGGACCCATTGACTAAGGTGGGAAATGCTGGGGGAGAAGCAGGTTGGGGCTGGGGGAGGGGAGAGAGCAGGCATTCCACTTTGGAGTTTGTGACACCATGAAACTGACACATAAGACATCAGCAGGCAGGTAGGCTGTGACGTCTGAAATTCTGGGAAGAGGTCTGATCTCCAATTATCAGTATATGGTCAGCATTTAAAAAGTCCTAATGGGCCAGGCTCGGCGGCTCAGCCTGTAATCCCAGCACAGCACTTTGGGAGGCCGAGGAGAGTGGATTGTCTGAGCCCGTGGTTTTGAGACTAGCCCAAGCAACTTGGCAAGACCTCGTCTCCACAATAAATCAAAAATTAGCCGGGCACGGTAGAGCGCGCCTGTAATTCCGGCTACTTGGAAGGCTGAGGCAGAAGGATCATTGGACCCAGCAGCTCAACACTAGGATGGCTGTGAGCATGCCACTGCATTCCAGCCTGGGCAATGGAGTGAGACTCCAACTCAAAAAAAAAAAAAGCCATAATGGCCAGCACTTTGGGAGGCCAAGGCAAGAGAATTGCTTGAGCCCAGGAGTTCTAGTACAACCTAGGCAACATAATGAGACTTAGTCTCTATAAAAAATCAAATTAAAAAACAGCCAGGTGTGGTGGTGTGCACCTGTAGTCCCAGCTATTTGGGAGGCTGTGACAGAAGGATCACCTGAGCCCATGAGGTTGAGGCTGCGATGAGCCATGGTAATATCATGGCACTCCAGCCTGGGTGACAGAGTGAAACCCGACTCAAAAAAAAAAAAACAACAACGAAGTCATAAGAGAAAATTAGATCATTCAGGGAGAGAGGCCAAGGAAGGAGCCGAGGCCCAAGGACTGAGCTCTAAGACAGGCCAACTCACAGGGGTCAGGCCAAGGAGGAGGTCAAGAAAAAAGAGATCAAGAGGGAGCTCTAGAGGACCCCGAGGAAAAGCCAGGTGCAGTGGTATCCTGGAAATCAAGCCAGGAGACAGTTCCGAGATGGAGAGGATGGTCATAACACCCTACTGGCATTGTGTGCATGGGAACCTTGCACACAGAAATGCAGAGTATCTGGTGACCTATTGTGGACTAGTGGGGTTTAGTAATGGTTTAATAACCATGTGGTTATTCTGGAGAAAGAGCTACTCTGAACTCTAATTCAATAGCAAGAAAAGGAGGCCATTTCCCACTCAGGGCCACCATGAGACATCTTCCTGGGGACTAGGAGCCCAATCTCAAGAAGCGTGTGGTCTAAATGAATTAAGAAAGTCGCATAATGAAGCCATGCAGTAAACGACAGTAACCACCTGGGTCACGGACTTCTAGATAGCCCCCATCCCATGTGCTCTCCCAATTCCTCAATAATCAAACTCCCACATTTTACTTGCATACCTGACCGCTTGGAACAAAGACTACATTTCCCAGCCTCCCTTGCAGGTAGGTATGGGGTCACGTGTCTAATTCTGGCTAATGGGTTGTAAAAGGAGAGAGTATGTACAGGAACCCAGAAGTAGCCGGGCTCGGTGGCTCAGCCTGTAATCCCGCGCCTTTGGGAGGCTGAGGTGAGTGGATTGCCTGAGCCCGCGGGTTCGAGACCCGCCTGGGCAGTGAGACCTCATCTCTACAATAAATCAAAAAAAAAAATCAACTGGGCGTGGTAGCGCGCGCCTGTAGTTCCGGCTACTTGGAAGCTGAGGCGGAAGGATCGCCAGATCCCAGCAGGTCGAGGCTGCGGTGGCCGGGAGCAGCCACTGCACTCCAGTCTGGGCGACAGAGTGAGACTCCAACTCAAAAAAAAAAAAAAAAAAACCCAGAAGTGAGAAGCACAACAGAGGGCTCACGAGCCCAGATAGTGCCATGAGACTGCCTGAACGCAAATCTTGGCTTGACCACTTCCTAGCTGTGCGATCTGCACAAATTAGTTAACCTCTCTGTGCTTTCATTTCCTCATCTGTGAAATGGGGCTAATAATAGTGGCTAATTCATAGGGTTCCATGAAAATTAAATGCACTTGGAACAGTGATTGGCACACAGCCAATGACTCATAAGCGTTTGCTGCTATTAGTAGTAGTAGTTCTAAACATTCTTCTCGCCGGGCTCGGTGGCTCAGCCTGTAATCCCGCGCCTTTGGGAGGCTGAGGTGAGTGGATTGCCTGAGCCCGCGGGTTCAAGACCCGATTGGGCGGCGAGACCTCATCTCTACAATAAATAAAAAAATCAGCCAGGCATGGTAGAGCGCGCCTGTAATTCCGGCTACTTGGAAGGCTGAGGCGGAAGGATCGCCGGAGCCCAGCAGGTCGAGGCTGCGGTGGCCGGGAGCGGCCACTGCCCTCCAGTCTGGGCGACAGAGTGAGACTCCAACACACACAAAAAAAAATTCTTCTCTTTCCTCCTTCCTCCTGTCTGGAATGCAGTCACCATGGCCTGGGGCTGGAGCAGGCATCTTGGTCCATGAAGTGACCTTGGGAGCCAAGGCTACACACGGCAGGCTGGGCTAGCCAGGAACCTCTTGGGGAAGTGGAATAGGTAAGAGTATCTTCTAAGATCAGCAAACCAAGAGGAACAGACAGATAACTAGTCACACTAGCTGACACAGTTCCAGCTCAGAGTCTCAGCTGCTCGAAAGGGGACCACTTCTACTCGAGAGTAATGGCAGAATAGAAAGGAAGAAGCCATCAGTTCAGTCCGTGGAGGTTCTTAATTCAATGTCAGGAGAGAGGAGTGCAGATTTGAGCAGGCAGTGGGGAGCCACTGAAGGTGTGTGAGCAGAGGCGTGGCAGGCTAAGAGCAGGCCCTGGGAACTTGGCCGATGGCAGTGAGTTGTGAACCGGAGGAGGGGAGACCGTGCACAGGGCAGCGGTTGGGGCCACCACAGGAATCTAGGAAGGAGAAGGAAGGCTGCTCTGTGGTGGAAGAGCCACCAGACGTTGGCGACTTTGCTCTTCTGCTGCCGTACGCATGCTTGCGAGTCACAGCTTCTTTCTTCCCCACATCTGAGGCTGTTCCAGCTTCCTCCTGCATCTCGTGAAATCAGCAAGGCTTCCAACCCAAGGTCACCAGCCTGGCGGCCCAGAACAGGCAAGGAACCTGATGCCTGTGGCTGCCTTGGCCTCCTGAGCTGGGGTTTGGCAGAACTGGCACACGGGCCGCCCGATGCTGGGAGCAAAGAAGCCCGCGGGGAAGGCCACCCCCTGGGCTGAGGATGGGAACAAAACCGAATCTGTGAGCTTCTGGCTGTGCACCCCCTGCAGGGCCTCAACTTTTGGCCTCCTCCATGATGAGGAATGGACTAAAACAAAGCACCAACACAAAGCGAGATGAAGACTATTGCTCCACGCAGCACGACTCACACTCACAGAGATGACATTGGGCAAAAGAAGCCAGGCACGGAAGCAGATGGTGCTTCCCTTTCACAGGTGAAAAGCTAGCAACCAACCCACGGGACTAGAGGCCGGAACGGTGGCTGCCTCTGTGGTGTGGGTACTAACTGGGGAGGGCACTAGGGAATCTTCTGGAACAATGGGGCAAACATCTTGATCTGGACAGTGGTGACAGAGGTATGGACATATCTAAAAATTCATCAAGCTGCACACCCGGCGCATCGAGTGCTCTTTATTTTATACCTCGAGAAAAAAGAAAGAGTACAAAAAGAAGGACCCACTCTGAG
>JAPVLO010003045.1:0-29591 GCA_027257055.1 Cephalopachus bancanus
AACTCACAGATCTCCTAGAGACAGCCACAGTGAGTTCTTAGGCCCCTTGCCCAGATCAGGAGCCCAAAGCTCAGAGGGGTGAAGCCCCCCTTGGTTAGGCCACACAGCCAGGGAGGTAGGGGAGCAGGGATTGCACCCCAGCAGCAGCCTGGGGTGGTGGGTGCCCCAGCTCTGAAACCCACACTGCCCCATTAAATGCATGTCACCCAGCTGGAAAGGCAACCACGCGGTGGCTAGAATGTGTGTCGTATTGCCACTTTCTGATCAGATTTCTGGGTATGATCTGTGTTTTGTTGTTTTCAGTTATTTTGGATTTATAGCTAGGAGCAGAATTGCTATGCCATAAGTCATTCACTATTTAAATTTCTGGAAAAGACCTAGACTGTTTTCTACAGTGGTCACACCATTTTACATTTTACAGTTCTACCAGCGAGGCATAAATGTCCCACCTTCTCTGCATCATCACCAACACTTGTTATTTTCCATTTATTATTATTATTTCCATCTTAGTAGGTCTAAAGTGGTATATCATTGCTGTTTAAATTTGCATTTCCCAAATGCCTAATGATGCTGAATGCTTTTTTCAAGTGCATGTTGCTCATTTGCATACTTCATTTGGAAAAATGTCTGTTCAAGTTCTTTTCCCATTTTTGAATTGGATTGCTTTTTTTTTTTTTTTTTGAGTTGAAGTCTCTCTCTGTCACCCAGACTGGACTGCAGTGGCCGCTCCCAGCCACCGCAGTCTCGACCTGTTGGGCTATGGTGATCCTTCTGCCTCAGCCTTCCAAGTAGCTGGAACTACAGGTGTGCGCTACCAAACCCACTGGATTGCTTGTTTTAAGGGCATTTCTTATAGACAGCTTAGAGTTGGGCCACATTTAATGTGTTTGATTTAAGTCTATCTTCTTTTTGTTTTTGTGCCATTTGTTCTTCTTTCCTTTATCTTCTTTTCTACCTTTTTTTAGATTAATAGAATAATTTTATGATTTCATTTTTTTGTGATTACTTGTTAGCTACTCTTTGTTTTATTATTTTATGATTTCTGTAGGCTTTATAGCATCAATCTTTATCTTATTACAGTCATTTGTCAAGTAATATGTCAGTTCATGACAGTATAAGAACTTTACAATATTATACTTCTGTGTTCCCATCTCAAACTTTATGATGTTGTAGTCAAATATTTTTCTTACATATATGTCATAAATCTCTTCACTGCACTTTCTTTGTTTAAACAGTCACTTGTCTTAAAGAGAGTAAAAGAAGAAAAAAAACTCATATTTATCCTTAAGATTGCCATTTCCAGTTGTTGTCATTCTTTTGTGTAACTTATATATATATATATATTTTTTAATGGAGTGCAGTGGCCGCTCCCAGCCACCTCAACCTCGACCTGCTGGGCTCTGGCGATCCTTCCGTCTCAGCCTTCCAAGGAGCTGGAACTACAGGTGCACGCTACCACACCCGGCTAATTTTTGATTGATTGTAGAGATGAGGTCTCGCTGCCCAGGCGGGTCTCAAACCCACGGGCTCAGGCAGTCCACTCACCTCAGCCTCCCAAAGGCACGGGATTACAGGTTGAGCCACCTAGCCCGGCTGTAACTTATATTTTTATTTAATAATTATTTCTTCTGCCTCAAGACCTTACTTTAGCATTTCCTGTGGACAGATAGCCTGGTTATGAATTCTTTCAGGTACTTTATGTCTGAAAAATCTGTTTTGTCTTTATTTTTGAAAGATATTTTCACTGGTTATGTAATTCTAGTTCAACTATTTTATTCCGTACTTTAAAAATGTTGTTCCAAGCCGGGCTCGGTGGCTCAGTCTGTAATCCCATGCCTTTGGGAGGCTGAGGTGAGTGAATTGCCTGAGCCTGCAGGTTCAAGACCTGCCTAGGCAGACGAGACCTCATCTCTGCAATAAAATCAAAAAATTAGCCGGGCATGGTAGCGCATACCTGTAATTCCAGCTACTCAGAAGGCTGAGGCAGAAGGATCACTGGAGCCTAGCAGGTCGAGGCTGCGGTGGCCGGAGCGGCCACTGCACTCCAGTCTGGGCGACAGAGTGAGACTCCAACTCAAAAAAAAAAAAAAATGTTGTTCCACTGTCTTCTCACTTACATTGTTTCCAGAGAGGAATCTGCTGTCATTCTTAAGTTTGCTCTCTAGATGTATCGTGTCTCTCTGTCCCCCTTGTCTGCATTTATCTTTGATTTTGAGTCATCTGTTACATTGTGCCTTGGTGTAATTTTCTTTATGATTCTGGTGTTTAGATTTCATTGTGCTTCATGAGTCTGTGAGCTTATAGTTTTCATAGAGTTTGAATTGTTTTTGGCCAAAAATACAATTTTTTTTGTTTCCCCTTTTTTCCAGAGGATCTAATTAAATGTACCTTAGGCTGCTTGAATGTGTTTTATGGCTTATTGATGAACTGTTCTTGTATTATAATTTGTTGCTACTCACATTTTTTCTGTGTGCTGCATTTTACTCTATCTTCAGATTCACAGATCTTTTTGTGCAATGTCTAATTTGTTGTTAATCCCATCTAGTGTGTTTTTCATTTCAGATACTGTATTTTTTAAATCTTTGGTAGTTTAATTTAGGGTTCTTTGTTTTGTTTCTTATGCTGCTACTTATCTCTTTGAACATATAGTATATAGTTAATATAATTTTTAATATTTTGTCTGCTAATATAGCATCTATATTAGTTTTAGGTAAGTTTTGATTGGCTCTTTTTTATTGTTTATAGGTCATGTTTCTCTGCTTCTTTGTAAGCATGGTACTTTAAAAAAATTTTATCAATTTTATTATTTTTTATTTTGTTTTTTGAGTCCCAGTCTCACTCTGTCACTCAGCTCGGAGTGCAGTAGCATCCTCATGACTTCTGCAGGGTTGACCTGCTGGCCTCAGACAATCTTTCCACCTCAAGCTTCTAAGTAGCTGGACCTACAGGCATATGCCACCATGCCTAGTTAATTTTTTGATTTATTGTAGAGACAAAGTCTCACCAAGTTGCTCAGGCTGGTCTTGAACCCCTGGGCTCAGGTAGTCCTCTTGTCTCAGACTTCCAAAGTGCAGGGATTACCGGTGTGAACCACGGCACCTAGCAACATATTAAATTTCATTGTTAAACTTGTGAATTGTGATTTTTATCTTGTTGGACCTGTGAACTTTTGAATTTCTGTAAATATTCTTAAACTTTGTTCTGGGGTTTGGTTAAGTGACCAATAAACATTTTGATCCTTCTGGGTGTTGCTTTCAGTCTTTATTCAGCAGGCTGGTAGCAGCATTTAACCTAGGCCTGAGTATTTCCCACCCTTCTGTGTATTCAGTGTCCCCTGAGCCACGAGCTTTCACAGTTTGGCTGGTGGGAATAAGTACTCTTCTCCCTGGCGTGTAATTGATGTGTCTTTTTTCTGCTTTCCTCTTGGGCCGTTCTTTCTCTGGCCTGAGACGACTTGTCACATGCACACCTCAATCATATTCTGCAGAATATGTGAGGAGACAGATTTCCACCAGTCTCTGTTCCATTCCCTCCTCTCCTGTTGCTCATCCTGCAAGCTGGGCCTCACCATGTTCTCAGCCTCATTATTTCCACAGCCTCATTACTCAGCCTTATTACTTCCACCCCCTAGGGGTCCCTTCTTGCACCATGGCCTGGAAACCATGTTAAGACAGTACACTGAGAATAATCACAGGGCCCACCTTGTTAGTTTCCCGCCTCTCATGCATCACCATCCTGCCTTTGAAAATCAGTGTTCTGTTACATATTTTGAGTATTTTTTTTTGGTGGTTTTAGGGGGAGGCTAAATCCAGTGCCTAGTACTCCATCTTGACTGTATGTAGAAGTCTCTCCCTTTCTCTTTCATCTCTGCCCATTTTGTTTTGTCTCTTCTTTCTCCAGCCCTGGTCTGTTCCGCCCTTCTCCTGTTCCTCCACCTTCTTCCCTGCTTTCTTCCCAGACTCCTGTTCACGCTTTGGTTTCCCCTTCCCACCACCTTGTAGTTCAAGCATCACCAGCTTTGCATTTCTGGAGAGATCTGTCTCACCCCAGTTGTGTCATTCATGTGTCCATCCATGGCCCAGTCACCTGTGGCTGTTCATTTATTTGTTCATCAAACTTGGGCTGGGTTGGACCAGGTGCTGAGGAAGCATTATTGAGTACAGCAGGTTTTGTTCCTGCTCCCTGGGAATGAAACACAAAGTAGATAATCCACAGATTTATCCAAATCCCTTGTGCTGGTAAATACACCTGAATGATCATGTCCCGTACGTGTGTGCTTGAGAGAGGTAGCCAGGGGAGGTGTCTCCAACCTATATACTGTGAGATAGGAAGAGGGTAGAAAGGGGGCCTGATTCCTGGAGAAGGAGCAGTAAGAAACAACACCCTAGATCCCGAAGCACCCAGCATGAGACTGAGAGTTACACCATTGGATTCCTTGGTCCTAAGGCTTGGACTGAGCCATACTACCAGCATCCCAGTGTCCCCATCACTGCATGAGCCAATTCCTGTGGTAAGTCCCCAGGACACATCCTATTAACTTATTATCTATGGAGAGCCCTGATGAATGTAATGCACTTTGTTTTATTTATTTATTTATTTTTTTGAGTTGGAGTCTTACTCTGTCAACCAGACTGGAGTGCAGTGGCATGCTCCTGGCCACCACAGCCTCAACCTGCTGGGCTCTGGCAATCCTTCCACCTCAGCCTTCCAAGTAGCTGGAATTACAGGCATGCACTCTCACGCCTGGCTTATTTTTTTTTATTGTAGAGATGAGGTCTTGCCAAGTTGCCATCCAGGTTTCCAGCTAGTTAAGCCAGCTGTCTAGCAGTCTAATGAACAAGGTAGTTAGATAGTTAAGTCAGCTGACTAGCCACATAGCCAGCCAACTAGCTAGTCAGCTACTCAAAACTTGTAGCTAGCCAGCTAGTAGTTAAGTCAGCTAGTAAGTCAGCTAAATATTCAGCTAGCTTGTTAAGTCAGCTAGCTACTCAGGTTCCTAGTCAGCTTGCTAGTTAAGTCTGCTAGCTAGTCATTTAGCTAGTCAGCCTGATAGTTAATTCAGCTAGCCAACTAACTAGCCAGTTACCTAGCTAGCTAAGTCAGCTAGCTAGACAGATATATAACTTGTTTGCTAACTAGTTATGTCAATTATACAGCCAACTGGCTAGTCAGCTAATTAGTTGTCAGCTAGCACATCATTTATTTACTTAGCTAACTAGTCGGTTAGCAACTCAACTAGCTGGTCAGCTATCTATTGGGCTCCCTCGTTTTCCATCAGGCTAGCTAACTAGTAGGCTCACTCACATGCAAACCGGTCAGGAAACTAGTCAGCTTGCTTCCCAGCCAACAGGTCAACTAACTTATTGGCTCACTCAAAGCCCAACAGATCAGTTAACTAGTCGTTTGTTCACAGGCCGACTAGTTAAGTTACCTCACTGGTCGGCTCACTCACCAGCCGACTAGTTATGGCAGAGCATGTATTGGCTCATTAGCAAGCCTACAATTTAATTCAGCTGACCAGTAAGCTCACTTGCTGGCCGACTAGTTGTCAGCTCACCTGTTGGCTCTCTCTGGCCGATAGTTAAGTCAGCTAAACAGTCAGCCTACTAGCTGGCCCACTAATTAAGTAAGCTAACCAATCTGCCAACTAGTGGGACAACTTGTCAGCCGACAAGTTTGGTCAGCTAATTAGTTGGCAGATTATTTAGGTCAGCTAAGTAGTCGGCCAGCTAGTCGGCCGACTAGTTATGTCAGCAAACTAGCCAGACAACTACTTAACCCAGCTAACTAGGGGGCCAATTCATCAGTCAACTAGTTAACCCAGGTAAATAGTCGGCCGACTAGTCGGCCAGTTTGTTAACCCAGCTAGTTGGCCGATTAGTCAGCCAACGTGTTAAACCAGCTAACTAGTCAACTGACTCATCAGCCTACAAGTTAAGTTACCTATCTAACTCGTTAACCAACTAGTTAAAACAGTTATATAACTCATTAGCCAACTCGTTAAGTCAGATAGCTATCTAATTAGCCAACTAGTTGTCAGCTAGCTAAGTCAGCTGGCTAACTAGCTAGCTAAATATGTCAGCTAGCTAAGTCAGATAGGTCACTAGTTAGCTGACTATTTAATTCAGATACTTAATCTTCTACCTAACTATGTAGCTATTTAGTTAAGTCAGCTGTTTATTAAGATAGTTAAATAGCTAACGATTTAATTCAGGTACATAAGTCAGCTTGCTAACTAGTTAAGTCAGCCAGTTATGTCAGCTAGCTAAGTAGTTAAGTCAGGTAGCTAAGTCAGCTAGTTAAGTCAGCTTCTAATTTAGTCAGCTGGTTAAGACAGCTAGCTAGCTTGTGAGCCAAAGGGTTAAGTCAGCAGGTTGAGTCAGGTTTTTAGCTAGTTAACTAACAGTTTAATTCAGCGGGTTGAGTCAGCTAGCTAGCTAGTTAGCAAATGGGTTGAGTCAGCTACTTGACTAGGCTACCTAGCTAGTTAGCTAACGAGTTAAGTCAGCTGGATGGTCAGCTAGATAGCTAGATAGCTAATGAGTTAAGTCAGCTCGTTGAGTCGCTAGCCAGCTCATTATCTAATGAGATAAGTCAGATAATTAAATCACCTAGCTAGCACGTTAGATAACGAATAAGCTAACTAGTTATGTAGCAGGTTTAGTAAGCTAGCTAGCAAGGCAGCTAACAATTTAAGCCAGCTTGTCAGCTAGGTAGGTAGCTAGTTAGCTAACTAAGTCAGCTGGCTAACTAAGTAGTTAGCTAGTTAGCAATCTATTTAAGTTAGCTTGCTAGCTAGGTAGCTACTAGTTAAGTCAGCTGCTTAAGTCAGTTGGCTAGCCAGCTGGCTAGCTAGGTAGTGAACTAGTTAAGTCAGTTGGCCAGCCAGCTGGATAGCTGGTTAATTCAGCTAGTTAAGTTAGCTTGCTAGCCAACTACCTAGGTAGGTAGCTAACTAGTTAAGTCAGCTAGATAGCTACCTGACTAGCTAGTGATGTCAGCGAGTTGTCAGCTGGCTAGCCAACTGGTTAGCTGGTTAAATCAGCTAGTTTAGTCAGCTGTCTCACAAATTGGTTAGGTAGGTAGCTAGCTAGATAAATCAGCTGGCTAACCAGCAGGATAGTTGTTCAAGTCAGCTAGTTAACTCAGCAGGCTAGCCTGCTGGCTACATTGATAGCTAACAAGTCATGTGAGGTCGCTAACCAGCTTGCTAGCTTAAGTCAGATAGGTAACTCAACTGGTTAGCCAGCTGGCTAGATAGGTAGCCAGCTAGTTAAGTCAGCTGGCTAGCCAGCTGACAAGCTGGTTAAGACAGCTAGTTAAGTCAGCTGGTAACCAGCTGGCTAGCAAGTTAAGTCAGCTAGTTAAGTCACCTGGCAACTGGCAAGCTAGCTATTTAAGTCAGCACATTAAGTCAGTTGGCTATCCAACTGGTTAGCTAGTTAAAAAGTTATTTAAGTCAGATGACTATCCATCGGTCTACCTTGTTATTTTAGCTATGTAAGTCAGCTGGCCAGCTAGGAAGCTAGCTATATTAGCAAGCTAGATATGTCAGCTAGGTAGCTAGTTAAGTCAGCTAGTTTATTTAGCTGGCTAGCTAGATAGCTAGGTAGGTATCTAGCTAGTTAAGTCAGCTGGCTAGCTAGATTGCTAGCTGTTTAAGCCAGGTTGTTAATTCTTCTGGCCAGCCAGCTGCCTAGCTAGTAAAGTCTGCTAGTTAAGTCAACTGGCTAGCTAGGTAAGTCAGTTAGTTAAATCTGCTGGCAAAACAGCTGCCTAGCAGGGTAGCTAGCTAGTTAAGTCAGCTGGCTAGCTAACTGGCTAGCAAGGTATGTCACCTAGTTAAGTCAGCTCTCTGGCCAGCATTTTAGTTAGGTAGTGAGGTAGTTAAGTCAGCTGGCAAAACAGCAGGAAATGTAGGTAGGTAGCTAGTTAATTCAAGTGTCTAGCCAACTGGCTAGCTATATAGCTCGCTAGGTAAGTAGGCTGGCTAGCCAGTTGGCTAGCTGGTTAAGTGAGCTAGTTAAGTCAGCTCAATAGCAACCTGACTAGGTAGTTAGATAGCTCATTATGTCAGCAGGCTAGCCGGGTGGCTAGCTAGTTTAGTCAGCGAGTTAAGTGAATAGCCACTTAGTCAGCTAGCCAACTGGCTAAATGACTATCTAGTAAAGCCAGTTGGCTAGCCAGATGTCCATCTAGTTATGTCAGCTAGTTAAATCAGCTGGTTAGATGGCTGGCTAGCTAGGTGGCTGGCAAGTTAAGCTGCCTTGTTAGCAGGCTGGGCAGGTAGGTGGCCATCTAGTTAAGCCGGCTGGCTAGCTGGCTGACCAGCAGAGTATCTGGCTAAATAAGCTGGATGGCTATCCCAATGTCCAGCCTGCTGGCTGGCTATTTAAGCCTATTTGCTATTCAGGTGGCCAGCCCGCTAGCTAGTTAGCCAGTTGTCTAGGAAGCTAGTCAGCCAGGTAGCTAGCTAGTTAAGACAGGTGGCTAGCAGACTAGTTAATTCAGCTGACCAGTCGGATCTCTCACTGGCCAACTAGTTAAGTCAACTCATCTGTCTGCTCACTCACCGGCTGACTAATTAAGTCAGCTAAACGTTCGGCCTACTAGCCATACAACTAGTTGTCAGCTAACCAATCGGGCGACTAGTGGGACAACTTCTCAGCCGACTAGTTAGGTCAGCTAACTAGTTGGCCAATTAGTCGACCTACTAATTAGGTGAGCAAACTGCTCAGCCAAATACTTACAGAGACTAACTATGGGGCCAACCCTCTGCCAACTAATTAACCAGGCTAAATAGTGGGCCGATTAGTCGACCAACTTGTTAAGCAAGCTAACAAGTTGGCCGAGTAGTCAGCCAACGTGTTAAATCAGCTAGCTAGATGGCCAACTCGTCAGCCAACAAGTTAAGTCACCTAGTTAACTCGTTATCCAACTACCTAAGTCAGCTATTTAACTCATTTACCAACAAGTTAAAACAGTTATCTAACTCATTAACCAACTCATTAATTCAGCTAGATATCTCATAAGCTAACTAGTTATGTCAGCTAGCTAAGTGAGCTAGCTAACTAGCTAGCTAAGTAATTCAGCTAGCTAAATCATCTAGTTCACTAGTTAGATAATTATTTAATCAGATACTTAAGTCTGCTACCTAACTAGTTTGCTAATTAATTAAGTCAGCTCGTTATTCAGCTAGTTAAATAGCTACTATTTAATTCAGGTAGTTAAGTCAGCTAGCTAACTAGTTGTCACCCAGTTAAGACAGCTAGCCAAGTAGATAAGTCAGCTAAGTTAGCTAGTTAAGTCAGTTTTCTAATATACTCAGCTGGTTAAGACATCTAGCTAGCTAGTTACTAAAAGTTTAAGTCAGCAGGTTGAGTCAGGTTGTTAGCTGGTTAACTAATGAGTTGTCAGCTGGTTGAGTCAGCTAGCTAGCTAGTTAGGAAATGGATTGAGTCAGCTGGTTGTGTAGGCTAGCTAGCTAGTTAGCTAAAGAGTTAAGTCAGCTGCATTGTCAGGTAGCTAGTTAGATAGCTAATGAGTTAAGTCAGCTGGATGAGTCAGCTAGCCAGTTCATTGGCTAACAAGATAAGCCAGATAATTAAGTCACCTAGCTAGCCCGTTATATAATGATTAAGCCAACTAGTTATCTAGCTGGTTAAGTAAGCCAGCTAGCAAGGCTGCTTACTATTTAAGTCAGCTTTTTGGCTAGGTCGATATCAAGTTAGCTATTGAAGTCAACTGAGTAACTAGGTAGCTTGCTAGTTAGCTAACTATTTAAGTCAGCTAATGAATTCAAGTGGCTAGCCAACTGGCTAGCTCGTCACTCACTAGTTTTGTCAGCTGACTAGCCAGCTGGCTACCTGGTTAATTCAGCTGATTAAATCAGGTGGCTAGCCAACTGGGTAGGTAGGTAGCTAGCTAATTAAGTCAGCTGGCCAGTCGGATGGCCACCTAGTTAAGTCAGTGAGTTAAGTGAGCTGGCTAGATGTATGCCTGGCTAGATGGATACCTAGTTAAGCCAGCTGGCTAGCCAGATGTCTATCTAGTTAAGACAGCTAGTTAAGTCAGTTTTTTAGCCGGCTGACTAGCTAGGTGGCTGGTAAGTTAGCTGGCTGGTTAGCAGGCTTGTCAGGTAGGTGGCAAGCTACTTAAGCCGGCTGCCTAGCTGCGTAACCAGCAGGGTTGCTGGCTAGTTAGGCTGGCTGACTCTCCAACTCTCCAATCAGCAGACTGTCTAATTAAGCCAGCTGGCTAGCCAGCTGCCAGCCCACTAGCTGGCTAGCTGGCTCCCTACCAGCTAGACAGCCGGGTAGCTAGCTAGGTTAAGCCAGATGGCTAGCAGTCTCACCAAACATGCAGCTAGCTACTTAAGTCAGCTGGCTAGCCAAGTATCCAGCCTACTTGCTAGTCAGCTAGTGAAGTCAGCTAGCAATCCACCTAGCTAATTAACTCAGTTAGCAACTCAGCTAACTATTCAGCTAGCTAGTTAATTCAGCTAGCTATACTGCTTGCTAGCCAGCTAGCTAGCTGGTCAACTAGATAGGGAAGTAAGTTAGACAGCTAACTAGCCAGTTAACTAGCTAGTTAAGTCAGCAAGCTAGACAGCTAGATAGCTTGTTTGCTATCTAGTTATGTCAGCTAGATATCCAGCTAGCTAGTTAGCTAGCTCGTTAAGTCAGCTAGCAAATCAGCTAGTTATTCAGCTACCTAGTTAGCTATCAACTCAGCTTGCTGGTCATGTAACTAGTGGCCTCACTCACTTCCCATCAGGTCAGCTTACTAGTCAGCTCCCTCGCTTGTCAACCGGTCAGCATACTAGTCAACTCGCTCACCAGCCAACAGGCCAACTAACTTGTCGGCTCGCTTACAGGCCAATCAGGTTAGCTAGCTAGTCGGCTTGCTCACCAGTCAACTAGTTAAGTCAGCTCAACAGTCGACTCATTCACCACCTGACTAGTTAAGGCAGTTCACATGTCACATCACTCACTGGCCGACTAGTTAAGTTGGCTCACAGGTCGGCTCACTCGCCAGCCTACCACTTAAGTCCTCTGAAAGTTGGCTCACTAGCCAGCCACTAAAGTCACTGACCAGTCAGCTTACTCGCTGGCTGACTAGTTAGGTCAGCTTACCAGTCGGTTCACTCTACAGTCAACTAGTTAAGTCAGCTGACCTGTCTGCTTACTCGCTGGACAATTAGTAAAGTCAGCTCAGCTCTCGGCTCACTTGCCAGATGACTATTTAAGTCAGCTAACCGGTTGACAGCCTAGCCGGCCAACTAGTAATGTTAGCTAACCAATCGGCTGACTAGTTGACTAACTTGTCAGTCGACAAGTTAACTCATCTAACTAGTCACCAACAAGTTAGGCCAGCTAACTAGTCGGCCTAGTAATAGGCCCACTAATTAGTTCAGCACACCAGCCATCCAACTAGTTAACAGAACTGACTAGTGGGCCAGCTCGTCAGCCAACAACTTAAGTCACCTAGCTAACTCGTTAAACAACTAGTTAAGTAAGCTAGTTAACTCATTTACCAACTATTAAAAGAGGTAGCTAACTCATTAACCAACTCGCTAAGTTGGCTAGCTATCTCAATAGGCAACTAGTTAAGTCAGTTAACTAAATCAGCTAGCTAACCAGCTAGCTAAGTCAGCTAGCTAAGTCAGCTAGCTCACTATTTAGCTAACTATTTAAGTCAGGTTCTTAAGTCTATTAACTAACTAGTTATCTTATTAGTTAAGTCAGCTAGTTATTCAGCTAGTTAAATAGATAGTTAACTATTTAATTCAGGTAGTTAAGTCAACTAGTTAACTATTTATGTTGGCCCGTTAAGTCAGCTACCTAAGTAGTTAAGTCACCCCACCTAATTTAGCTAATTTAAATCAGCTTTCTAATTAAGTCAGTGGTTAAGACATCTAGCTAGCGAGTTAGCTAATGGATTAGTCAGCAGGTTGAATCAGGTAGTTAGCTAGTTAATTAACTGTTTTTTTATTGTGTGTAATTAACTGTTAAGTCATCTGGTTGAGTTAGCTAGCTAGCTAGTTAGCAAACGGGTTGAGTCAGCTGGTTGAGTATGCTAGATAGCTAGTTAGCTAATGAGTTAAGTCAGCTGGGAGTCAGTAGCTAGTAGTTAGCTAATGAGTTAAATCAGCTGCTTGAGCCACCTAGGAAGCTCATTAGCTAACGAGTTATGTCAGATCACTAAGTCAGCTAGATAGCACATTAGATAACCTGCAAGCTAACTACTTAGCTAGCATGTTAAGTCAGCTAGTTAGCTAGGCAGCTAAATATTTAAGTGTGCTTGTTAGCTAGGTAGCTAGCTAGTTAGCTATATGCTTAAATCAGCTGGCTAGTGAGGTAGCAAGCTAGTTAGCTAACTATTAAAATCAGCTGTCTATCTAGTGGCTAGCAAGTTAATTCAGTTAATTAAGTCAGCTGGCTAGCCAGCTTTCTAGCTATGTAGCGAGCTAGTTAGCTAATTATTAAAATCAGCTGTCTAGCTAGTGGCTAGCTAGTTAATTCAGTTAATTAAGTCAGTTGGCTAGCCAGCTGGCTAGCTGGTTAATTCAGCTAGTTAAGAAAGCTGGCTAGCCACCTGGCAAGGTAGGTAGCTAACTAATTGAATCAGCTAGATAGCTACCTGGCTATCTAGTGATGTCTTCGAGTTAAGTCAGCTGGCTAGCAAACTGGCTAGCTGATTAAGTCAGCTATTTAGTCAGCTGTCTACCAGCTGGTTAGGTAGGTAGCTAGCTAGATACGTCAGCTTGCAAGCCAGCAGGCAATTGTTCTAGTAAGGTAGTTAAATCAGCTGGCTAGCCCGCTGGCTAGGTAGGTAGCAACTAGTTAAGTGAGCTGGCAAGCCAGCTTGCTAGCTTAAGTCAGCTAGGTAATCAAATGGCTAGCCAGTTTGCTAGAAAGGTATCCAGTTAGTTAATCAGCTGACTAGACAGCTGACTAGCTGGTTAAATCAGCTAGTTAAGTCACGGAAACAAGCTGGCTAGTAGTTAAGTCAGTTCATTAAGTCAGTTGGCTATCCATTGGTTAGTTAGTTAAAAGCAATTAATGCAGAAAGTTACCATCAGGCTAGCCAGTTATTTCAGGTAGTTAAGTCGCTGACTAGCTAGGAAGCTAGCTATATAAGTCAGCTAGTTATGTCAGCTAGCCAGTATTTAAGCCCTCAGTTAAGTCAGACGCCTAGCTAGATAGCTAGCTAGGTAGCTAGCTCTTTAAGCCAGCTAGTTAAGTCAGCTGACTAGCTAGGTAGCCAACTCTTTAAGTCAGCTAGTTAAGTCAGCTTGCTAGATAGTTAAGTCAGCGAGCATAGTCAGCTGGCTAACCAGCTGCCTCTCTGGGTTGCTAGTTAATTAAGTCAGCTGGCTAGCCAGTTAAACAGCTAGTTAAGTATCCTAGTTAAGTTAGCTCAGTAGCCAGTGTGTTAGGTAGGTAGCTAGGAAGTTGTTAGCTGCAAGCCATCAGGCTACGTAGGTAGTTAGCTAGTTAAATCAGCTGTCTATCCAGCTGGCTAGCTAGGTAGCTAGGTATTCAGGTCAGCCTGCTAGCCAGCTGGCTAGCTACTTAAGTCACCTAGTTAAGTCAGCTGGCTAGACATCTGGCTAGCTAGGCTGCTAGATAGTTATGTCAGCTCTCTAGCTCGCTGGCTAGCTAGTAAAGCCACCTAGTTAAGTCAGCTGGATATTCAGCTGGCTAGCTAGGTATCTTGTTACTTAAGTCAGCTGACTAGTCAGCTGGCTAGCTAGTTAAGTCACCTAGATAAGTCATCTTGCCAGCCAGCTGGCTAGCTATATACCAAGTATTTAATTCAGCTGTCTGGCAAGCAGGCCAGGTATTTAAGTCATAGTTAAGTCAGCTGGCTAGCCAGCTGGCTAGCTAGGTAGTGAGCTTTTTAATCAGTTGGCTAGCCAGCTGGTTAGCTAATTAAATCAAATTCTTAATTCTGCTGACTAGCTTGCTAGCTAGCTAGGTAGACAGCTAGTTAAGTTAGCTGGCTAGCCAGCTGGCAAATTGTTGTCTACTAGTTGTGCCAGCTGGCTAGCTGGTTAAGTCAGCAAGTTGTCAGCTAGCTAGCCAGCTGGATAGCTGGGCACCAAGTAGTTAATTCAGGGGTTAGCCCTGGATAGTTATTTAATAAGCTATTAATTCATCTAGTTTCCCCAGCGGGCAAATAGGTGTCTAGCTAGTTAAGTCACTGGCTAGCCAGCGGCTAGCTAGCTAATTCACCTCATTAAGTCGCTAGTAGTCGGGTTTGCTATTAAACAGCTATTAAGTCAGCGCTGAAGCTAGCTGTCAGTAGATATTTAAGTCATTTGGGCATAGCCAGATAGCTAGCTAGTTAAATCAGAAAGCTAAGATTTAGTTAACTTTTAAGCCAGTAACAAGTGGCCAAGTAGTCAGCATGTGTTAAACCCTTTACTTTTGGGAGACTTTCACCAACAAGTTATGTCACCTATTAATTGTTAATAAACCCTTTACATCAGCTAATTCTCATTTACCAACTAGTTAAAACAGTTAGCTAACTCTTTAAACCAACTCGTTACATCAGCTAGCTATCTCGTTAGTCAACTATTTAAGTCACTAATCTGCTAGCTAAACAGCTAGCAAACTAACCAGTTAGCTAAGTCAGCTAGCTAACAATTAGCTAGCTTTTTAGGTCAGCTACTTGGGTCTGCAACCTAATAGTTAGCAAATTTGTTAAGTAGCTTGTTATTCACCTAGTTAAAAGTTACTAAAATTTTTATTCCGGGTAGTTAATAAGCTAGCTAACTATTAAGTCAGCCAGTTAAGTAAGCTAGCTAAGTATTTAAGTCAGCTACTAAGCAGCGGGTTAAGTCAGTTTTCTTTTAGTCAGCTGTTTAATACATGTAGCTAGCTAGATAGCAAATGGGTTAAGTCAGCAGTTGAGTCGGGTTTTTAGCTAGTGAACTGAAGGTTAAGTCAGCGGGTTGATTCAGCTATTTAGCTAGTTAGAAACGGGTTAAATCAGAGGGTTGAGTCCCCCACTAGCTAGTTAGCTAACGATTAATCAGCGGGATGATCAAATAGCTACTAGTTTGCTAACGATTAAGTAACGGGTTGAGTCAGCTATCTACTTGTGAGCAAAGGGAGTTAAGTCAGATAATTAAGAAAGCTAGCAAAACTAGATAAGGTTTAAGATAACTATTAGCAGCTGGTTAAGTCAGCTGATACCAGCGGGCTAAAATTATGTCACCTAGTTAAGTCAGCTAGCTGGCCAGCAGGTTAGCTAGGTAGTTAGGTAGTTAAGTCAGCTGGAAGCCAGGGGGCTATGTGGGTGGGTAGCTAGTTAAGTCAGTTGGCTAGCCATCCGTCTCTGTTATGTCAGCTAGTTAACTCAGAGGCTATCCTCGTCAGCTAGGTAGCTAGCTATTAACTCTGCTGATAGCCACGGGCTACTTCTTAAGTAAACTATTTAAGTCAACTGCTGGGCTGCTTCTAGCTAGGTAGATAGGCAATTAAGTCAGCTGCTAGCCAGCGGGATAGCTAAAATTCACTGGCTAGCCAGCTTGCTAGCTCAGTACTAGCTAGTTATGTCAGCTGTAGGGCCACTGGCTCGATATTAAGTCACCTGGTTAAGTCAGCTGACTGCCCGCTGGGTAGCTAGGAACTTGTTATTTATTGAGCTGGTAAATGCTGGTTGATAGATATGTCACCTAGTTAATTCACTGGATAGCCAGGTAGGTAGCTGTTAGCAAGGTAGTTAATTCACCTGGGTAGAAAGCAGGCCAGCTAGTTAAGACAGCTGGTTAAGCCAGCCGCTAGCTAGGTAGTGACCTTTTTAAGCAGTTCGCTATCCAGCTGGCTATAAATTAACAGCTAGTTAAGTAGAGGGCTCTCCAGGGGGCTATAGAGGTAGAGAACTAGTTAAGTAAACTGCTAGCCAGCTAGACACGAAATTTCAGCTTTTAGTCACCTGGCTGTCCAGCCCCCTAGCTTTTAATCAACAATTATGCCAGCGGCAACCAGCTGGGTAGTAGTTAATCACCTATTAATCAGTTGGCTGCAGTTCACCTGATATTTTAAAACCTAGTTAAGTCAGATACCTAGACAGCTGGCTAGCTAGTTATATCAGCTAGTTATTTCAGCGGGCTAGTAGGTAGCTAGTAATTAAGTCAGCTAGTTATGTCAGCTAGCTGGATATTAAGTTAGCTAGAAAGTCAGCTAGCTAGCTAGGTATATACTAGTTATTTCAGCTTGTAATATCAGCAGCTGGGTAGGTATTAGCTAGTTAAGTCAGCTATTTATTCAGCTGCCTAGCGGGTACTAACTAGTTAAATCAGCTGGCTACCACTAGTAGCTAGTTAGGTACCAGTTAAGTCATTCACTAGCTAGCTGGATAGCTAGGTAGCTAGATATTAAGTCAACTGGCAAGAATGAGGATACGTATGTAACTAACTAGTTAATCAACTGGCTTAGCTGGTCGGGAAAGGGGGCCGCTAGTTAAACGGCTGGCTACCCGTACCACAGGGTGGCGGGCTAGTTAAGCGGCTGCCTATCCGAATGTCTAACCAGCTACGGGCTATTTAAGCTGCTGACTGCCATTGCCAGCCCTCTAAAAAGCTAACCGGGTGCCTAGCCAGCTAGGCATCCAGGGAGCTAGCTATTAAGCCATATGGCTAGTCTCTATCCAAACCCGTAGCTACTAATTAAGTCAGCTGGCTTTCCTGCTAGTCAGCCAACTACCTCGTCAGCTATTAATTCAGCTAGCTGCCACTTTCTAGTTAAGTCAGCTAGCTAGTCAGCTGGGTAGTCATAGCTAGCAGCTAACTAACCAGTTAGCTAGCTAGTTAAGTCAGCTCACTAGACAACTAGATAGCTTCTTTGCTAGCTAGATATGTCAGCTAGATAACCAGGTAACTAGTCAGCTAGCAAGTTATGTCAGCAGCAAATCAGCTATTACTTAACTTTCTAGTGGCAGCAAAAAGCTAGCTGCTCAGCTAAATTTGTGGGCTCACTCAATTTCCATCAGGGACCCCAACTAGTGGCTCCTTTCCCGCCTACCATTTATCAAATTGTCACTCCCTTTCAAGCCAACAGGCAGCTAACTAGTCCCTTGCTCGCCAGCTGACTAATAAGTAAGCTCAACAGTTGGCCACTCACCAACGAAAAGTTAAACAGCTCACCAGTCAGCTCACTCCCGGCCAATCTAAGTCGCTCACCATCGGCTCACTTGCCGGCTGACTTGTCAATTCTTCTGACCAGTTGGCTCACTCCCACTGACTAAATTCGGCTGACCAGTTAGCTCACCCCTGGTGACTATTAAGTCAGCTGACCAGTCGGCTCACTTGCAGCCACTAGATAAGCAACTACCTGTTGGCTCACTGCTGGCCGACTAGTTAAGTCAGCTACCCGGTCTGCGACTAGCTGGCCAACCAATAAGTCAGCTAACCAATCAACGACTAGTCGACCAACTTTTAAGCTGACAAGTTAGCTCAGTAAAAGTCGGCCGACAAGTTAGTTTAGCTTACTAGTGGGCAACTAGTTGGGGAGACTAGTATTGTAGCAAACAGCAAAAACAATTAACCATGCTAAATAGTGTGCCAACTTGTTAGTCAGCTGGTTTGCCCAGCTAATACCCGACTAGTGGGCCCACTTGCTAAGAGAGCTAACAAGTTGGCCGAGTAGTCAGCCAACATGTTAAACCAGCTAAGTTGTCCGCCCACTCGTCAGCCAAAAATTTGTCACCTTTCTAACTCGTTAACAACTAGTTTAAAACAGCTTGTTAACTCGTTTTCCAATGAGTTTAAACAGTTAGCTAATCTTAACCAACTCATTAAGTCAGCTACCTATCTCGTTATCCAACTAGTTAAGTCACTACCTAAGTCAGCTAGTTAACAAGCTAGCTAGCTAAGTGCTACTCACTAGATAGCTATTTGTCAGCTACTTAAGTCTGCTACCTAACTATTAGCTAATTATTATATCGTCTAGTTATTTATCTAGTTAAATAGTTAGCTAACTTAAATTCAGGTAGTTAAGTCATTAGTTTAAATAGTTAAGTCAGCCCGTTAATCAGCTATCTAAATAATAAGTCAGCTACCTAAGTCAGCTAGTTAAGTTAGCTTTTAAATTAGTCAGCTGGGTTTAAAACAGCTACCTAGCTAATAAGCTAATGGGTTACATCAGCAGGGTTTAGTCAGTTGTTAGCTAGTTAACTAATGGGTTAAATGAGCTGGTTGATCAGCTAGCTAGCTATTAGCTAATGGGTTGCCTCAGCTGATTGAAAATAGGCTTTTGCTTTTTGCTAGTTAGCTAACGAAGTTAAGTCAGCTTGTTGTGTCAGCTAGCTAGCTCGTTAGCTAACAATTAGTCAGGTGATTAAGTCACGTATCAAGCACGTTATATAAAGTAAGCTAACTAGTTTGCTAGCTGGGTTTAAAAACAGCTAACTAGCTAGTTAGCTAACTATTTAAGTCACTTGTTAGCTAGGTATCTAGCTAGTTAGCAACAATTTATGTAGGTGGCTAGCTACGTAGCTAGCTAGTTAGCTAACTATTTAAGTCAGCTGGCTACTAGGGGCTAGCTAGTTTAAATCAGCTAGTTTAAATCAGCTGGCTGCTTGGTATTGAGCTAGTTAAGTCAGTTGGCTAGCTAGCTGGGTTTGGTGGTTAATTCAACTAGATAAAGAACTGTCTACCAACTTGCAAGGTAGTTAAAGAGATAGTTGTCAGCTAGATACTACATGGGTAGCTATGATGTTAGTGAGTTAAGTCTGTGGCTACAAACTGGCTAGCTGGTTAAGACAGCTACTTTAGTCAGCTGTCTAGCCAAATGGCTATGTAGGTAGCAGCTAATAAGTCACATCTAGCCTGCAGGGTAGCTGTTCAATGCACATAGTTAATTTAACTGGTTGGGTTTCTAGCTAGGGAGTTAGCAAGATAGTTAAGTGAGCTGGCTAGCCAGCATGCAAGCTTACGTCAGCTAGGTAAGCCTGGCTAGCCAGCTGGTTTTGATAGGAGCCAGCTTGTTTAGTTCTAGCTAGCCAGCTGACTAGCGGGTTAAGTCAGCTAGTTAAGTCAGCTGACAACCATCTGGCTTGCTAGTTAAGTCAAAACATTAAGTCAGTTGGCTATCAGCTGGTTAGGTAGTTAAAAAGCTAATTAAGTCAATGGCTAGCCATCTGACTAGCTAGGTATTTCAGCTAGTTAAGCCAGCTGGATAGCTAGGTAGGTAGCTGGTAAAGTCAGCTAGTTAAGTCAGCTTGCTAGCTAGTTAAGTCAGCGAGTTTAGTCAGCTGGCTAGGCAGCTGGCTAGCTGGTAGCTAGCTAGTTAAGTCAGCTGGCTAGACAGTGAGCTAGCTAGTTAAGTAACCTGGTTAAATCAGCTCACTAGCCAGCTGGTTAGCTAGGTAGCTAGTTAGGTAAGTCAGTTGGCAAGACCCGTGGGCTGAGTAGTAGTTAGCAAGGTTTAAATCAGCTGGCCATCCAGCTGGCTAGCTAGGTAGCTACGGGAGTTAGTCAGCCTGCTAGCCAGCTGGCTAGCTAGTTAAGTCATCTAGTTAAGTCAGCTGGCAAGACAGCTGGCTAGCTAGGTAGCTAGATAGTTAAGTCAGCTATCTAGCCTGCTTCCTAGGTATTTAAGTCACCTAGTTAGGTCAGCTGGCTAGCCAGTTGGCTGGCTAGGGAGCTTGCTAATTAAGTGAGCTGGATAGACAACTGGCTAGTACTTAAGTCAACTAGTTAAATCAGCTGGCTAGCCACCTGGCTAGCTATACAGCAAGATAGTTAATTCAGCTGACTAGCAAGCAGGACAGCTATTTATGTCAGCTAGTTAAGTCAGCTGGGTAGCCAGCTGGCTAGCTAGGTAGCGAGCTAGTTAATCATTTGGCTAGCCAGCTGGCTACCTAATTAATCAGCTAGTTAAGTCAGCTGGCTAGCCAGCTATCTAGCTAGGTAGAGAGTTAGTTAAGTCAGCTGGCTACCCAGCTGGCTAACGAGTTAAGTCAGCTAGCTGAGTCAGCTGTCTAGCCAACTGGCTGCTGGTTAAAACAACTAGTAATTCAGCTAGCTAGCAAGCTGGCTAGCTAGGTAGCAAGCTAGTTAGTCAGCTGGCTACTGGTCTAGTTCATCAGAGTTAATTCAGCTGGCTTCAGCTGGCTAGCTAGGTAGCTAGCTAGTTGAGTCAGCTGGCTAGCAGCTGGCTAGCTTTTAAATCAGTGAGTTAAGTTCAGCTGTCCAACCAGCTGCTAGCTAGTTAACTCAGCTAGTTAAGTCAGCTGTCTAGCCAGCTGGCTACTGGTTGAGTCAGTTAAGTCAGCTGGCCATCCAAACTTTCTGGCTAGGTACTAGTTTAAGTCATCTAATTAAGTCAGCTGGCTAGCAGGTAGCTAGCTAGTTAAGTCAGCTAGTTAAGTCAGCTGGCTAGCAAGTTAAACAGGTTAAGTACTGGGTAGCAGTGCCTTTAGGGTAGGGTACTTTTTAAGTGTCCCGCTGGTCTATGCCTATTAAATCAGTCTAAGTTAGCAATTAAATTATGTCACCTGGCAACAAAGCTAGTAGGTAGGTAGTACTTAAGTCAACTGGCTATCAGCTGTCTAGGTAGGTAGATAGGTATTTAAGTCTGCTGGCTAGGCTGCTGGCTACAAGTTGTCAGCTAATTAAATCAGCTGACTAGGTTGCTGGCTAGCGAGGTAGCTAGGAAATTAAGTCAGGTGGCTAGACAGCTGGCCAGCTATTTAAGTCAGCTACTTTAGTCAGCTGGCTAACCAGCTGGTTAGCTAGTTAAGTCAGCACGTTAATTCAGTTGACTAGCCAGCTGGCTAGCTAGTTAAAAAGTTATTTACGTCAGATGGGCAGCCAGTTTGGGTCACTAGTTATTTCAGCTATTTGTCAGCTGGCAAGCTAGGAATCTAGCTAGTTAAGTCAGCAAGATATGTCAGCTAGCTAGTTAATTAACTCAGTTATTTATGTCAGCTAGCTTGCCAGCTTGCTAGCTAGGTAGTTACTAGTTATGTCAGTTGTCTAGCAAGCTGGTCAGCTAGTTAAGTCACCTAGTTAAGTCAGCTGATTAGCCAGTTAGCTAGGTAGGTAGTTTAGTCAGCTGGCTTGACAGCTGGCTAGCTAGATAACTCACCTAGTTAATTCAGCTGGATTGACAGTTGGATAGCTATGCTGCAAGCTAGTTAATTCAACTGGCTAGAAAGTAGGGCAGCTAGTTATGACAGCTTCTTAAGTTAGTTGACTAGCAAGTTGTTTAGGTAAGTAGTTAAGTAGTTAAGTCAGTTGGAAAGCCAGCAGGGCACATAGGTAGCTAGCTAGTTAAGTCAGCTGCCTAGCCACCTGGCTATCTAGTGATGTAAGCTAGTTAAGGCAGCTGGCTAGCAAGCTGGCTAATTTAGTTAAGTCAACTAGTTGAGTCAGCTGGCTTGGCTACTGGCTAGCTAGGTAGCTAGTCAATTACGTCAGCTGGCTCTCCAGCTGGCCAGCTACTTAAGTCAGCTAGTTTGCTCAGCTGGCTAACCAGCTGGGTAGCTAGTTAAGTCAGCAGGTTAATCAGTTGTCAAGCCAGCTGGCTTGCTGGTTAAAAAGCTAGTTAAACAAGATGGGCAGCCATCTGGCTGCCTAGATTTTTCAGCTACTTAAGTCAACTGGATAGCTAGGAAGCTATCTAGTTAAGTCAGCCAGATATGTCAGCGAGCTAGCTAGTTAAGTCACCTAGTTAAGTAAACTAGCTATAAGTACTAGCTATGCAGCTAGTTAGTTAAATACTAGTTATGTCAGCTTGCTTGGTAGGTACTACCTAGTTAACTAAGCTAGTTAATCAGCAGCCTAGCTATTTAAAATCAGTTAGTTAAGTCAGCTGGCAGCCAGCTGCCCAGCAGGATAGTTAGTTAGATAAATCTGCTGGCTAGCCAGTGACTACTTCTTTACATCAGCTAGTTAAGTTAGCTGGAAGCCAGCATGATACATAGTAGCTAGTAGTTAATTAAGCTGGCTAACCACCTGGCTATCTAGTGGTGTCAGCTAGTTAAGTCAGCTGGCTAGCCAGCGGGCTAACGATTTAAGTCACCTAGTTGAGTCAGATGGCTAGCCAGCTGCTTAGCTGTTTAAAGTCAGCTTTTTAATTCAAGTGGCTAGTCATCTGGCTACTAAACAGCCAGCTAGTTATGTCAACTGGTTAGCCAGCTGTCTAGCTTGTTATGTCAGCAAGTTAAGTCAACTGGATAGCCCCGTCTAGGTAGGTAGCTAACAAATTTAAGTCAACTGGCTAGCCCAGGCTAGCTATTAAGTCAGCTAGTAAAGAGAGCTGGCTTTCCGACTGGCTAGCTTGGTGGCTAGCTGGTTAAACCAGCTGGCTAGCCAGATGGCTATCCCCTTAAAGTCAGCTAGTTCAGTCACTGGTTCCCCGGGCTGGCTAGCTGGTGACTGGCAAGTTAAGATGGCGGGTTAACAGGATGGTCAGTTAGGTGGCCATCTAGTTAAGCCGCTGGCTAGCCTGCTGACCAGCAGGATGGCTGGCTAGTTAAGCCTCTGGGTTTCATACTATCCAGTCAGATGGCTGGATATTTAATTAAGCTAGCTAGCCAGCTGGCCAGCCCTCTCTACTAGCCGGCTGCCTAGCCAACCAGCCAGCCAGGTAGCTAGCTTGTTAAGCCAGCTGGTAGCCGTCTAGCCAACCAGGTAGCTAGCTAGTTAAGTCAGCGAGATAGCCAGCTAGCCAGCCAACTAGCTAGTCAGCTAGTAAAGTAAGCTAGCTAGCCAGCTAGTTAGTTAAGTCAGCTAGCAAGCCGGCGAACCAGCTGACTAAACTAGCTGACTTAAGTTAGCTATTCTGCAGCTAGTTAAGTCAGCTAGGTAGTCAGGTTGCTTGTCAGCTAGATATTTAAGTCAGCTATCTAGTCAGCTAATTAATCAGCTAGATAGTTGTCAGCAAGCCAGCTAGCTAGCCAGTTACCTATCTACTTAAGTCAGCTAGATAGACATTTAAATAGCTTGTTTGCTAACTAGTTATGTCAGCCACATAGCCAGCTAGCTACTCAGCTATCTAGTTAAGTCAGCTAGCAAATCAGCTAGTTTCTTAGCTAACAAGTGGGCTATCAAGTCAGCAAGCTGGTCAGCTAACTAGTGGCCTTGCTCACTTTCCATCAGTTCAGCTAACTAGTCTTCTCGTTCACCTGCCAACCGGTCAGCCAACTAGTTGCTCACTCGCCAGCCAAAAGTTCAACTAACTCATTGGCTTGCGAGCAAGCCAAAAGGATAGCTAACTAGTCGGCTTGCTTGCCAGCCGACTAGTTGTCAACTCACAAATTGCTCTCTCGCTGGCCGACTAGTTAAGGCATCTCACCCATCGGCTCACTCGACTGCCAACTAGTTAATTTGGCTCAACGGTCTGCTCCCTCACTGGCCGACTAGTAAAGTCTTCTGAACGGTTGGCTCACTCACCAGCTGACTAAAGTCAACTGACCAGTCAGCTCACTCACCAGCAGATTAGTTGTCAGCTAACCATTCGTCTCACTCACCGAACGACTAGTTAAGTCAGCTTACCAATCTGCTCACTCGCTTGTGACTTGTTAAGTCAGGTGACCAGTTGGCTATCTTGCCCACTGACTAGTTAAGTCAGCTTACCTGTTGGCTAATGTGCTGGCTGACTAGTTAAGTTAGGTGACTGGTCCGCCAACGAGTCGTCCAAATGGTAAAGTGAGCTAAACAATCATCTGAATAGTCAACCAACATGTCAGCTGACAAGTTATCACAGCTAACTTGTCGGCCAACTAGTTACTTCAGCTAACTTGCCGGCCAACTACTCGGCCAACTAGTTAGATCAGCAAACGAGCAGGCAACTAGTTAACGTAGCTAACTAGTGGACAAACTCGTCAGTTATCTTGTTATCCCAGCTAACTAGTCGGCCGACTAGTCGGCCGACTTCTTATGCGAGCTAAAAAGTCAGCTGAATAGAGAGCCAACATGTTAAACAATGTAAGTAGTCTGCTGACTCATCAGCCCAAAAGTTAATTTACCCAGCTAACTCGTTAACCAACTGGTTAAATCAGCGAATTATCTCATTTACCAACTAGTTAAAACAGTTACTAACTCATTTACCAACTCGTTAAGTCAGCTAGTATCTCGTTAGCCAACAATTTAAGTAAGCAAGCTAAGTCAGCTACATAATCAGCTGGCTAGCTAAGTAAGCTAGCAAAGTCAGCTAGCTCACTAGTTAGCTAACTATTTAAGTCACCTACTTAAGCCTGCTACCTAAATAGTTAGACATTTATTAAAGCATCTTGTTATTCAGTAGTTAAATAGACAGCTAACTACATAATTCAGGTAGTTGTCAGCTAGGTAACTTGTTAAGATGGCAAGCTAAGTCAGCTAGTTAAGTAGTTAAGTCAGATAGCTAAGTCAGCTAGTTAAGTCAGCTTTCTAATTTAGTCTGATGGTTAAGACAGATAGCTAGCTAGTTAGCTAATGGGTTAAGTCAGCAGGATGAGTGAGGTAGTTAGCTAGTTAACTAACGGGTAAAGCCAGCTGGTTGAGTCAGCTAGCTAGTTAGTTAGCAAAAGGGTTTTGTCAGCTGGTTGAGTAGGCAAGCTAGCTAGTTAGCTAACAAGTTAAGTCAGCTGGTTGAGTCAGCTAGCTAGCTCTTTAGCTAACAAGTTAAGTCAGATGATTAAGTCAGCTAGCTAGCATGTTAGATAACGAGTAAGCTTACTAGTTAGCTAGCTCGTTAAGACTGCAATCTAGCTAGGCCGCTTCCTATTTAAGTCAGTTTGTTAGCTAGATAGCTAGCTTGTTAGATAACTATTTAAGTCAGCTGACTAGCTAGGTAGCTAGCTAGTTAGCTAAATATATAAGTCAGCTGGACAGCTAGGTAGCTGCTAGTTAGCTCAGCTAGTTATGTCAGCTGGTTAACCAGACGGTTAGCTAGGTAGCAGCTAGGTTTGTCAGTTGGCTAGCCAAGTGGCTAGCTGGTTAATTCAGCTAGTTAAGAGAGCTGGCTAGCCAACTCGCAATGTATGTAGCTAGCTAGTTAAGTCAGCTAGATAGCTAACTGGCTAGCTAGTGATGTCAGCATGTTAAGTCAGCTGGCTAGCCATCTGACTAGTGGTTATGTCAGTTAATTTGTCAGCTGTCTAGCCAGCTGGCTAGGCAGGTAGCTAGCTAGATATGTCAGATGCTGGCCAGCAGGCTAGATATTCAAGTCAGATAGTTAAGTCATCTGGCTAGCCAGCAAGCTATGTAACTAGCTAGTTAAGTGAGCTGGCTAGCCAGCTTTCCATCTTAAGTCAGCTAGGTAAGTCATTTGGCTAGCCAGTTGGCTATATAGTTAGCCAGCTATTTAAGTCACCTGGCTAGCCAGCTGACCAGCTAATAAAGTCAGCTAGTTAAGTCAGCTGGCAACCTGCTGCCTAGCTAATTAAGTCACTCGTTAAGAATGTTGGCAATCCAGCTGGTTAGTTAGTTACAAAGCTAGTTAAGTCAGATGGCTAGCAATCTGGCTAGCTAGTTATTTCTGCTAGTTAATTCAGCTAGTTAGCTAGGAAGCTAGCTATATGTCAGCTAGTTTTTCAGCTATGTAGCAGTTAATTCAGCTAGTTAAGTCAGCGGGCTAGCTAGATAGCTATGTAGCTAGCTAGTTAAGCAAGATAGTTAAGCCAGCTGGTGGGCTAGGTAGCTAGCGGTTATGTCAGCTAGTTAAGTTAGCTGGATAGCTACTTATGTCGGGAAAGTTAAGTCAGCAGGCTAGCCAGTTAGGTAATTTGTTAAGTAACCTAGTTAAGTCAGCTCAATAGACAGCTGGTTAGCTAGGTAGCTAGCTAGTTAATCAACTGGCTATCCAGTTGGCTACCTAGGTACCTAGGCATTAAGTCAGTTGCTAGCCAGCGGGCTAGCTAGTTAAGTCACCTAGTTGTCAGCTGTCTAGACAGCTGGCTAGCTATGTAGCTAGAAAGTTATGTCACAACTATCTAATTAAGTCTAGTTAAGTCACCTAGTTAAGTCAGTTGGCTATCCAGCTGGCTAGCCAGGTAGCTTTCAAATTTACCTCAGCGGGCTTGACTAGCTAGTTAAGTCACCTAGTTTAGTCAGCTGGTAGCCAGCAGTTAACTATATAGCAAGCAAGTTAATTCAGCTGACTACAAGCAGGCCAGCTTTTTATGTCAGCTAGTTAATTAGCTGGCTAGCCAGTTTTCTAGCTAAGTAGTGAGCTAGTTATTTCAGTTGGCTATCCAGCATGCTAGGTAATTAAATCAGCTAGTTAAGTCAGCTGGCTAGATAACTGGATTACTATTTAAATTCAGCTAGTTGAGTCAGCTTGTTAGCCATTTGGGTTAGCGGGTTAAGTCAACTAGTTAATTCAGCTGGCTTCCCAGCTGGCTAGCTGGGTGGCAAGCTAGTTACAGCAGCTTGCTAGCCGGATGGCATCTAGTTAAGTCTTCTAGTTAAGTCAGCTAGTTTGCTGCGGGCTAGCTAGGGGGCTGGCAAGTTTAGCTGGCTGATTAGCAGGCTTGTCAGTAGGTGGCCAGCCAGTTAATCCGATGGCTAGCCGCTGACCAGTAGGGTGGCTGGCTAGTTAAGCCAGCCGGCTGTCTGACTGTCCAGCCAGCAGGCTGCCTAATTGACCTGGCTGGCTAGCCATCGGGGCCTGCCAGCTAGCCAGCCAGGTAGATAGCTAGTTAAGACATATGGTTAGCAATGTAGTCAAATATTTGGATAGCTAGTTAAGTCAGCAGGCTAACCACTACCCAGCCAACTTGCTAGTCAGCTACTTAAGTCAGCTAGATATCCAGATAGCTACTTAAGTCAGCTAGCAAGTCAGTAACTATTCAGCTCGCTAGTTAAGTCAGCTAGCTATTCAGCTTGCTAGTCAGCTAGCTAGCTGATCACCTAGATAGTTGTCAGCTATCCAGCTAACTAGCCAGTTAGCTAGCTAGTTAAGTCACCTAGGCAGACAGCAAATAGCTTTTTTGGTATCAATTTATGATTTATGTCAGCTACATAGCCAGCTAGCAAATCAGCTAGCTATTTAAGTCAGCTAGCAAATCAGCTAGCTACTTAGCTAACTAGTCGACTAGAAACCCAGCTAGCTGGCCATCTAACTAGTGGGATTGCTAAATTTCCATCAGGTCAGCTAACTAGTCTGTTCCTTTGCCTCCCAACGGGTCAGCAAACTAGTCATCTCACCAGCCAACATGTCAACTAACCTGTCAGCTCTCTCACAGGTCAACAGGGTAGCCGGCTAGTCGGTTTGCTCTCCAGCCGACTAGTTGATTCAACTCACCAGTCAGCTCGCACACCAGCTGACTAGTTAATGCAGCTCGCCAGGTGCCTCACTCGCCGGTCGACTAGTTAAATCAGCTCACCAGTCCGCTCAGTGGCCGGCTGACAAGTTAAGTTTTCTGACTGGTCGGCTCACTCGCCAGTCGACTAAAGTCAGCTGACCAGTCGTTCACTCGCCAGTCAAATAGTTAAGTCAGGTGACCAGTAGCTCACTTGCTGGCTGACTAGTTAAGTCAACTGACCTGTCGGACCACTCACCAGACAATTAGTTAAATCAGCTCACCTGTCGACTCAATAGCTGGTCGACTAGTTAAGTCAGCTAACCGTTATCTGCCTAGCCTTCCAACTAGTTAAGTCAGCTAACCAATAGCCAGAATAGTCGGCCAACTTGTGAGTCGACAAGTTAGCTCGCTAACTATTCACCGACAAGTTAGGCCATCTAACTAATCGGCGTAATAATCGGCCGAATAGTTAGGTCAGAACACCAGCCATCCCACTAGTTAACAAAACTGACTAGTGGGCCAACTCGTCAGTCAACTATCTAACCCAGCTAACTAGTCTGCTGACTAGTCGGCCAACTTGTTAAGCCAGCTAACAAGTTGGTTGTGTAATCAGTCAATGTGTTGAAACTGCTAACTATTCTGATGACTCGTCAAACAAGTTGTCACCTAGCTAACTCGTTAAACAAGTAGTTAATTCAGCTAGTTAACTCGTTTACCAACTAGTTAATACAGGTGGTTAACTCGTTAAACAATTCATTAAGTCAGCTTTCTATCTCGTTAGCCAACTAGCTAAGTAAGCTAGCTAAGTCAGCTAGCTAACCAGCTAGCTAGCTAAGTAACCTAGCTAAGTCAGCTGGCTCACTAGTTAGCTAAATATTTAAGTCAGCTACTTAAGACTTCTACCTAACTAGTTAGCTAATTAGTTAAGTCAGCTAGTTATTCAGATAGTTAAATAGTTAGCTAACTATTTAATTCAGGTATTAAAGTCAACTAGCTAACTAGTTAAGCCTGCCAGTTAAGTCAGCTACCTAAGTAGTTAAGTCACCTACCTAATTCAGCTGGTTGTCAATTTCTAATTAAGTCAGCTGTTTAAGACAGCTAGCTAGCGAGTTAGATAACGGTTTAAGTAAGCAGGTTGAGTTAGGTAGTTAGCTTGTTAACTAACTGGTTAGGTCAGCTGGTTGAGTAGGCTAGCTAGCTAATTAGCATAACGAATTCAGTCAGCTGAGTAAGTCAGCTAGCTAGCTAGTTAGCTAAAGGGTTAAGTCCGTTGCTTGAGCCACCTAGGAAGCTCGTAAGCTAAAGAGTTAAGTTGGATGATTAAGTCAGCTAGCTAGCATGATAGCAGGAAAGCTAACTAGTTAGCTAGCTGGTTAAGTCAGCTAGCTAGCTACAAAGCTAACTATTTAAGTCAGCTTGTTAGCTAGGTAGCTAGCTAGTTAGCTAACTCTTTAAATCAGCTGGTAGCTAACTAGTTAGCCAACCTTTTAAGTCAGCTGTCTTCCTAGGTAGCTAGCTAGTTAATTCAGCTAATTAAATCAGCTGGCTGGCCAACTGGCTAGCTAGGTAGCAAGGTAGTTAAGTCAGTTGGCTAGCCACCTGGCTAGCTTTTTAATTCAGCTAGATAAGAGAGCTGGCTAGCCAACTGGCAAGGTAGGTAGCAAGCTAGTTAAGTCAGCTAGAGCGCTAAATGGCTAGATAGTGATGTCTTAGAGTTACAGTTGGCTAGCTGGTTAAGTCAGCTAGTTTAGTCAGCTGTCTAGCCACCTGGCTAGGTAGGTAGCTAGTTAGATAAGGCATGCTGCTAGCCTGCAGGCTAGCTGTTCAAGTCAGCCAGTTAAGTCAGCTGACTAGCCTGCTGGCTAGGTATGTAACTAGCTAGTTAAGTGAGCTGGCTAGCCAGCTTGCTAGCTTAAGTCAGTTAGGTAAGTCAGTTGGCTAGTTAGCTTGCTAGATAGGCAACCAGCTAGTTAAGTCAGTTGCTAGCCAGGTGACTAGCTGGTTAAACCTGCTAGTTAAGTCAGCTGGAAACCAGCTGGCTAGCTAGTTAAGTCAGCTTGTTAAGTCAGAAGGCTATCCAGTTGGTTAGTTCGTTAAAAAGCTAGTTAAATCACATGGATATCCATCAAGCTAGCTAGTTATTTCAGCTAGTTAAGTCAGCTGGCTAGCTAGGAAGCTAGCTATATAAGTCAGCTGCTATGTCAGCTAGCTAGCTAGTTAAGTCAGCTAGTTAAGTCAGCTGGCTAGCTAGATAGCTAGCTAGGTAGCTAGCTAGTTAAGCCAACTAGTAAGACGGCTGGCTAGCTAGGTAGCTAGCTGGTTAAGTCAGCCAGTTAAGTCAG